>LOEQ01005267.1:81789-93506 GCA_001685075.1 Bramus lutescens
TTTATTAACCAATGAAAGTAACACATACACAGATGACCCTCCTACATCAGATGCTCGTGCCTGGGCTGGAGAAGCTTATTTGGGAGGCGGTCTTAAATGATATTTCAAACCTTAGAGTTGAATAAAATCACCAAAGGAATGTTAGCAGTAGGTGAGAAACAGACTTACCCTGGCCCCTCCAGTGCTCATGATCTCATTAGAGCACACACCTAGAATAGACTGTGCAGTTCTGGGCTTGTGTCTAGAAGGCCCATAGACCAGGGATTACCAGACTTCCCTGTGCACAGGAATCCTCTGGACAAGAAAAAGGTCAGGCTTGATGACCCAGGTTTTTAATATCAGAACTCTGGGCAGAGATCAGTGCCTCCTCTCCTAGGACCTCTCTGAGTTCAAGACCAGCCTGGTCTACAAGTGTAGCAAGTTCCAGACCAGTAAAGGCCATGTACTGAGGCTGTTTCGACAAACAAAAAATCTAAATAAAACCCACAAACAAAATCAAAAGACTTAGGAAGTCTGGTGAAGAGCCAAGAATCTCTGTATTTATAACAAAGTGTGTGCAGAGGCAGCTGTTACTCAGATCATGGAGCTGCAAGGATGTAGACAGGAGCTCCTAGGCTGTGCATCAGCCTCACTTATGGCAGGTTACATAGAATTTCCTGCTGCCAGGTATTGTGGCTCATATGTGTAATTCTAACACTGCAAGAAGGGAAAAGAGGATTGCAGGTATTTCAAAACTCATACGGATTTTTATTTATTTTTATTGTGTGGCAAAATACCAACCAGAGCAACATAAAGGATGAAAGTTTTGTTCTGATTCATGATTTAAGAGGGCACAGTCGATTTCAGCATAAGGCATGATGCAGTGTGTGGCAGCAGGAGCATGTGGCTGGGATTCCACAGACTTCAGTAGATCAGGAGTAGAGTGTAGGGATCCTCCCATCTGGTTTCTCCTCTTCTTCCTTTATCCTTGGGCCCCAGGGTGGGTCTTCAAACCTCAATTAATCTCTGGAAACACTGTTACAAATGAGACCAGAATTGGATCTCCTAGCAGATTCTAAATCCAGTCAAGATGACACTGAAGATTGGCCATCCCAGCTACTTAGTGAGTTCTAGGCCAGCATGGGATACAGTGTGAGATGCTGGTAACAGAGAAACAGAAAAAGCAAGAGTGAGTCCTGGGCTACAAACTGAGCAATGTAAATGAGGAATCTGGGAAGACTCTGAGTATTTCAGCACAAGATTTATGGCCACTGAGGTTAGTGATGAGAACAGCATCCATGATGGAAAAGGGGTTTATGTGGGCATTCCACTTGGGGGAGGGGTTGAGAGAGACAAGGAAGAATATATGTGATCAGTCCTGAGTTTTCATGTTGACAGATACATATTGTTTTCTCTCCCATGAGGTGTAACCTCAGAGAGGAAATACAGGAAGCAAGTATATAGAGACTCTGACTGGTTATTATCTGAAAATTCCCTAGACTGATTTCTTACTTTTAGATATAAATAATAGAATCCAAATGCTTACCCTTTAAAAACAAAGAATTTTAATATGTGGTATTGGAGGATTAGTGATTATTTTATTTTGGAAAAAGCCAATGAACCAAATCCAAGGCTTCACAGCCGGGAACAAAACTGACGAGTCCATCAACACCAGGTCCCACAGGAATCCACTGAGCACAGGAATCACTGAAGCCCTGGAGCTGGTCTCTGGGACAGCTTTCCTGCTCCTCTGGGAACTGGATGTGCCAGTGTTTCCCCAGCCCAGTTCATTCCTGCAGTTCCAGCTTTTCCTTCTCACCGTGCGCTCATTCAGCTGGGGGAGCTGAGGAGGACTCCTGTGGTGCCCGGCTGCAGGAATGTTGGGGAAGGGACTTGCTCTCTCTCCTTCCTGTGCACTTACTAGGTGTTCCCTTAATGTGTAGAACTGGGACAAAATGGTAAAAGGTGGAAATACAATGATGGAAGTAGAGTGATGTGTGATTTCCACCTGTATGCGGTGATTACCATTAATGAATGAAGAACTGCTTTGGAACTATAGCAGTGCAGAATTTAGTTAGGTGGAAAAACTGAATTGAATGTTGGGAGAGGGAAGGGTGGAGGCAGAGAGAAGCCATGGAGTCACCACCTGAGACAGATGCACTGAAACTTTGCAGATAGGCCATGACCTCGTGGTGATGCACAGATTAATGGAGATGGATTAAATTAATATGTAAGAGTTAGTCAATAAGAAGCTAGAGCTCATTGTCCAAGCAGTGATTTAAATAATATAGTCTCTGTGTGATTATTTTGCTGCCTCTGGGCTGCCAGTAGTCAACAAGCAGCTCTTCCTTCTTGCTACAGTAGAGTCCTGGGAAATTATCTGAGCAACTACATCAAGGGAAATCATCAAGACTGATAGAGATCCAGGATAATGATGATCTAGCATCCCTGTAGCCCTGGACTTTAAAAAGTGGTAGCACAACTGGGCATCGTGGCACTTGGGAAGCAGAGGCAGGTGGACCTCTGAGTTTGAGACCAGCCTGGTCCACATAGTAAGTTCCAGGACAGCCAGGGCTACATAAAGATATCTTGTCTTCCAAACAAACAAACAAACAAACAAACAAACAAAAGACAAAACCTGCCAGTACACCCAGTCCCGGGTTAGGTAAACAGTCACACATGGTGTGTCTCACAGTAACAAGACAGGAGATGAACACATTTCCATCCATGGTTTCTCTACAGAAAACCCTCAGACACCAATCTGCTCCCTACCTGTACTTTTCTTCCTCAGAATCATAATGGCAGCCACAGCTACAGTGACCACAGCTCCAAGGAGAACCACACCAACTATCACTCCAGTTGGGGACCAAGGAGATGGCTCTGGGAAGAGAGAGTAGAGCTGAGGACCAATTCCTACCCCCTGCTCAGCACTGATTCTACTTAGGGTCTCCAGAAGGTCATCTGCTTTCCTTGACATCAGGTTCTGTGCTCACACCCCTCCTTACCCCATTTCAGGATGAGGGGCTCAGGCAGCCCCTCATGTTGCACGTGGCATGTGTATCTGTGCTCCTCCCCGGAAGGCACCATCACAGCTGCCCACTTCTGGAAGGTTCCATCCCCTGCAGGCCTGGTCTCCACCAGCTCCATGTCCTGGGTCTGGTCTTCCCCATCCCTCTGCCAGGTCAGGGTTATCTCAGCTGGGTAGAATCCAAGAGCCCAGCACCTCAAGGTGACATCTCCTTTAGGTCTAGGGTGATGTGTTATATGTGCCTTTGGAGGATCTGAGGAGATGAGTTGGAAATTGCAAACATCTTTAAAACTTTTTCTGGGGGTGCAAGCTGTGTAAGCGTGTCTATTCTGGCAATGTTCAAGAGACTCAAAATGTAGGGGGGCATCACATGGTATAAACCCCACAAGTTGCCTACACTCAGGCACTAGTATAATCTATTCCTTAGAAAAGGAAGATTCCCAAGTTTCCCAGCAAAGAGGATTTCTGGTCCTGACTTGGGTGGAAGAATGAGGAACTAACTCATCATCACTTGGGTGAGACCTCCAAAGACACTGGGTGTGGGCAGAGAACTCAGCCTCTGGGAGGCTGCAGAATGAATGGAGCTGCTGTTGGTTATTTCAGGGATCTTCTTTCCTATCATCCCAGGAGACTCTAATCTCTCCTGAGAGAAGGGCGAGTCCTGGGATAGTCATTCTCTGCTGTTGAATCAGGTAAACCAGGAGCACTCATCCCCCTCTGGATACAAGAGAGAGAGCTACAGTATTTCACCTTGTCCATTTTCCTTCCTCTTTGGAGAGGGGAGCCCTTCTCTGAGTGCAGATGGAGGAATTGCTTCTCAGTCCCTCTTACCTGAGCGATCCAGAATCTCCTTCCCTAGCTCCAGGTGCAAAAGTAGAGTAATAATGCATCGGGTCTCACAGAAGGTCTTCCAAAACACTGCTAAATTTTGTGCCTCCCACTGTCGCTGGGTGATCTGAGCGGTCCTGTCGGCCACAGTCCAAGTTCTCAGGTCCTCGTTCAGTCTGATGTAATCACGGCCATCAAAGGCATGTCTATAGTACCCACGGAGGAGGTGTCCGTCTCGACCCACGTCGCAACCAATGAAACACTGGAAGGTATGAGAGCCTGCAGCCGCCCCCAAAGTCAGCTCCGTCCACAGGACCCAGCCCACCCACAGAATTCACACTTAAATGAACCGGAAACCGGGTCTCAGCGCATTGCTCTCCCGGGTCCGGATCTCTCCAGCCCGGCAACCTCAGTTGGAACCTAGGACCTGGGACTCGGAGCAACTCGAGGGAGTCCGTGGGGGACATGTAGGGGGTCACTCACCGTCATCGCTCTGGTTATAGATCCGGATTGCAAATTTCAGGTTTTCTCGGGCCGTGTTTGCATAACCCTCTAAACCGTTTCTCATCTGCTTCCAATAATCGTGCCCCATCTGCTTTGCCCATGGCACGAGCGCCTCCATTTTAGTAACCACGTCACTGTCGAAGCGCAGGATTTGCGTGTCGTCCACATAGCTAACGACGGAGACTTGGAGATCTCGGAGACGCGTTCGAGGCGCGGTCGTGGTTACCAAATACCTCAAGGAGTGTGAACCTTGTGAACCTGCGGGCGGTGCGCAGTGAGACCCCGACCCTCCTCCCGGTACCCAGGGCAGGTGCGCGGGCTGGAGAGCATCAGGGCGCAGGGCTCCGAATGCCGGTGGAGAAGGGCTTGGAGGGTCTGGGTAGGTGATGGTGATGACAAACTGCTTTTGGGATGCTGCCCAGCCCGGGCACCCTGGCTCCTCCTGGCTGAGGACGTTTCCTTCCTGACCCACACTCACCAGCGTCACTCTGGGTCTCAGTCTGGATCAGAGTCTGGAGTACTGAGACCAGCAGGAGGGTGGAACTCAGCTTTGCAGCCCCCATCATTGGTGTCTGGAAAACCTGGAGGGTTTGAGACTTTGTTCCTCTCTGTGGAGTTTATAGCCTGGTGGTTTATGAGGAGATACCACAGTTGACTGTGAGTTCCTTTTTCCAGAATTCCGACCTGCACTGGGAGTGAGAACATGTGTCCAGATCGAAGGACAGGACAGCTGACTCGGGTAGTAAGCAACAGAAAGGAATTCAGAGGCTATGAGGGAATTCCCAACCTATGGCTTTCCCACCTCAAACACTTTGAAGGCAAAGCAGACCAGGGACTTATGGAGACCTCTTCCTCCTGTAATTGGTGCTCTTTGTCACATCTGCTCTCTCTGAGTCGTGATCAGGAGGAATGTCGAGATTCTGAATGTTTTGGTTTCAGGATCTCTTATTTGTGCTTGTACATTGTTAAGTACCTCAAAGTTTTATGTAAATCCAACGTCATTTACTGTGTTAAAAACTGCTCATGGTGGCTGACATCTGTAATCCCAGCACTTAGGAGGCTGTGCTGAGGCAAGGGCTTTGAAAAGAGTTTAAGGTCAGTTTAGCCACATGACACTGGCATTAAAAAAAGGTTGTGTGTGTGTGTGTGTGTGTGTGTGTGTGTCAGATAATCTGTGCGGATGTATGACCAGTGTGTGAGGATGTCATGGAGGTCAGAAGAGGGAATCAGATTCCCTAGAACTGGAATTGCAGGTGTTTGTGAGCTGGGTGCTAAAAACTGAACTGGGGTCATCTACAAGAGCAGTGAGCACTCTTAACCATGGAACCATCTCTTCAGTCCCTTGATACTCTGACTTTAGAAAAGACTTTTAAAAGCCTTAATTCAGACTAAGGTGTCAACAGATTAACTCACTGTCAAGCACACTACAGTAAATATGGCAAGCAAATGTGAGACGCATTAAAATATTTTTGATGTCATACACCACATGAAAGTATCTAAATAATTTCATGGGTTCCATTCAGTTTCAAACCCTACTGATTTTTTTGTCTTTGAGGCACATGGCTTGTTTTCCCCCACTCAAGAGGCTGAGGCAGAGGCTGAGGCAGGAGGGCTCCCAGGATTTGAGGAATAGCCTGAACTAAATAGTGTGTGTGTGTGTGTGTGTGTGTGTGTATGTGTGTGTGTGTGTGTGTGGAGAGAGAGAGAGACAGAGAGAGAGAGAGAGAGACAGAGAGAGAGAGGGAGGGAGGGAGGGAGAGGGAGGAGGGGGAAGGATGCAGAATGTCAGGAAATAGTAAATGATTTTTAGAGGAAGTCAATGTTCTTGGAGAACATTGCCTGTTGGACCCAGAGAGCAGACAAATTTGTAAATGGTCTGAAAATTATTATTATTATTTGGAGCAATGGATGGGACTAAAGTAGATGATGATGGGATGTGGCAAACCCGTCCTGGATGCTGACAGGCTTCTTGCCCTAAGAGACTCTGAATAAAACTGCGGGAGAAGACCAGAGGCAATTATTTACTTCTTTTGTGATTCGGGACATTAGTCAGGTTGAAGGAGAGAAGAGTAAAGCCCTGCCCAACGTCTGCCGATTAGTTCCTTTACTCAAAACAACCAGCATAAATAAGGCTGCAGAGCAACACAGCCTTGGGTACGGTCATCAGCGGCATCTGAACACCAACTCCTTCTGCCCTGCACATGGCAGGCTGGCATCAGGCCTGGCTGAGGGGAACATGTCTGCTAGCATGTGTTGCAGAGAGAATTGAGAAGAGGAAGACATGGCCGGGGTAGGCCCAGGAAAAGGAAGAAATAGAGTAGCTGCTGCAGAATGGACAGGAGACTGCCCTTCAGGAAGAGGTGATGGCCATCAGCCCACAGGAAACAAGAGGAGAGGATCTTCGACTTGCCCTAACTTCCCACAAGCCATAACCAACAGCAGATTTAGGATGATATATGGATGGAGAGGATACAGATGATATGGTGGAAAAGATGAGAAGAAGCAGGAGAAAACTTACGGCGCTGTAGTTGAAGACCTGTATTCTGAAGGAGGAGCTCTCTAAGACCATCATGATGAATTTTGCCTTATGCCTTGACTTCTACTATTTTCCATGAGATTTATACAGTGATTCCTACTGTAATCTTCTTCCTTGCATCTTCCTGAGATACCATTACTGATCTATTTGCGGTGAGCCTTGTGTTATTTCCATGTGCCAGATGGGTCTTGTGTTGTCAGCCTCTAACTGGAGACTGCCTATCCACTATGAAAATTTCTGTGAACAGTACAGTTTTGCACATTTGCGTGGAAAATAGTGTAAAGTAAATAAAATAATTGAAAAGCAAAACAAATAAACAGCAACAACAAAACCAGTATAAGCTAAGCATGATGGGGCATGCCTTTATCCCAGTACTCTGAAGGCAGAGACAGGCCGATTACCACAAATTTAGTACATATGAGCTCCAGGACAGCCAGTATGAGAGAGAGACAGAGAGAGAGAGACAGAGAGAGAGACAGAGAGACAGACAGAGAGACAGAGAGAGACACAGAGAGAGACAGAGAGAGAGACAGAGAGAGAGAGAGAGAGACCCTTTCTCGAAAAAAATAAGACAAAAAGAAAAAAATCAGCATGCCAGAGTTCCTAGTTCCTGGACTCTGTCACTTCTCCTATCTCAAATTTCCCTACAAGTTTCACATAGAAGTTGGTAGCTGAGAAAAGGAAACTCAGACAACTAATCAAATGGCAATAAATCTTCAAGCAGAGAAAAGAGTTAGAATAAGGCTACGTAATCAGAAAAAAATAAATCTAAGCACATTTCATCAAAATCCCATTAAACCAACTACTAGTCACAAATGGTTTAGCCTCATTTTTCTGGTGAATCTTTTGTTTTAAGAAATGCAGACCAAAGCTCAGTATGGTGACAGAGACCTGAAATCACAGCACTTGAAAGGTGAGGCCAGCCTGACTGGTGTGTGTGTGTGTGTGTGTGTGTGTGTGTGTGTTGGACATTACAATGAGGGAGATCAATGATTGACCCACAAAGAGAAAAGCACAAGGAAAATGTTTCAAAGTTTTATGTTTCTGGGCAGTGGTGGCACATGCCATTAATACCAGCACTCAGGAGGCAGAGGAAAGAGGATCTGTGAGTTCAAGGCCAGCTTGGCCTAAAGAGCAGTTCCAGGACAGCCATGGCTACACAGAGAAACCCTGTCTTGGATAATAATAATAATAATATTAACAATGCAATAGCCTTACCTTTAGGAGGGTTTTACAAAGAACACTATGAGAACGGAAGTAGATGGATCCTGATCCATGACCTTGGGAAATGACATCTACTTCACGGTGCTGTCTGCCTCTGGGGCTTGAGAAATGGCCTGGTAATCTAAGGTCACAATCTGAGGATGGCCCTCCAGTTGTCCTAATCTCATTTGCTTTGATCCATATGAATCCAGGGGGACACTTTTCTTTCATTTGATGGGTTGTTTAGTGGTACTACATAAACTTCTTTCTGAGGTAGGAACTCTGGGAGGAAAACCAATTTGTTTTTCCGTCCCTCAACTATGAGGAGCACATATATCCTGTTTTATAGAAGATATGTGCAAGCCAAAATGTTAAAGGTCACAGAAGTCCATTTGGCCAGACTTTTGCAGTCATTTATCCTTTCCAGACTGTGGAACAAGGATAGTATTAGTCAGAGATAAATACAGGCTTATGGATTGGGTACAAAACAATGGGGACATTTGAGGATGCGTGTTTAGTGTCTGCCAATGCATACAGTTTTAACTTTTTTTCTGGGGGGAGGGAGTTTCAAGATAGAGTTTCTCTGTGTAGCCCTGGCCATCCTAGAACTCTGTAGAACAGCCTAACCTCAAACTCAGAGATCCTCCTGCCTCTACCTCTGGAGAGCTAGGATTAAAGGCCTGTGCCACCATCACCCAGCAGTTTTAGCTTCTTGGCTGTAGCAATCTTAGTGGGAAGGTGAAAAACCTGTAACAGAACAATCATGATGGTAAGAATATGTGGGTATCAGATTGTGCAAACTTTTTGGCAAACTCCATACTCATTATTGGGAGTAAATTTAATAGTGTCCGCATTTTCTTTTACCAAAATAGAAGTTCTAGAAAGAGCAATATTCTTAGTAGCCTTAATAGTTAGAGCATTCAGCAGGACAAATCACTGGGAGAGGAAAGGAAAGAGTTAACTTCCAAACTGCTTGCGGCCAAGGATATCAGCTTTGCCAAGCTAAAGCTGTTTGATTAACTCTAAAGCAAGCTTCTCTGACAGGCTGACGGCGTCTGCTGTGCTNCTCTCTCTCTCTCTCTCTCTCTCTCTCTCTCTCTCTCTCTCTCTCTCTCATCAGTCTGTCTCTGAGTAAGTGTAGCTAAGGAACCTGCCTCTGAAACTTGAACTCTCCAGTTCTCATCTAACCCTGAAAAATTTTCCTTTGCACAGCTTGGAATAAATCTCTCCCACCCCTGTCACTCATGGAACAACTATTTTGGTTTCTTTATTGCACCTATTTTATTTCATAATACACTATAAAAAGATTTATGAAATTAACAGTCTCCCTATATATTATATTCATGATTAAGAGCTTTGGTTTCCATACTAAAAGAACCTCAATTCAGAATTATTATTTTTAAGGGTAAACCTAACAGGGATGAAGCATAAAGCTCTAAATTTATAAAAGCAACTAAATTAAACTATAAACTGTTAAGGATAAGTTTTCTTGAATTGTAAACTAGTAGAAATAAAGAATGCAAGTTAATGGCTAATCATTTAGTCACTAACTTACACTACCAACTTTTAAGGATAAGTTTTATTTAAATTGTAAGTTATTGAAGATCATTTTAAAATACAAACTAATGCTTGATCATCTTGTAAATTATCAAATTTTCTAATGTATTTAAAATATATTTGTAAACATGCTAAGAATTAATATGATCAATTCCTTACTTAGCCCCCTGGCACCTAAAATGTTTAAACTTCTTACAAAGGACAAAGCTATGCCCTGCCTTGAATGGGGCTGGAGCTCTCTTTGTGCTGTGTACACTTCGGGATCAATTCCTCTGTCTGGTAAAATGTGGGGTCAACTCCCCAAGTTACTCCTTTACAGAAAATCTCAGACCTCGATTTAATAGCCAAAGACCATACACACCTATGGAGGGGGCTAAATATCTTATTAGGAAAGGTGATTTGAGGTATATAAAGAAAAAATGAATAAAACTCTAATAAGATACTAATCTGGCTCTCAAAAAATGTCACCACTATTATCACCGGCACAAACTCAGGTTTTTATATTCCCTTTGGTTATTTTTAAATGCAGACTTAAAATGCTTCTTACAATAAAAACATCTTCTCTATCTGTCTGTCTGTCTGTCTATCTATCTATCTATCTATCTATCTATCTANTATCTATCTATCTATCTATCTATCTATCTATCTATCTATCTATCTATCTACTCCTCTAGACACACAACAACAAAATTAAGATGTTCCTGCTTTTATTGTTTGTTTGTTTGGCTTGGTTTTCAAGACAGGGTTTCTATGTGTAGCTTTGGAGCCTGTCCTGGAATACACTCTGTAGACCAGGCTGTACTCAAACTCACAGAGATCTGCCTGACTCTGCCTCCTGAGTGTTGGGATTAAAGACCTGTGTCACCCCTGTCCAACGATATTACTGCTTTTAGTCAAAATTATTTTTAGGTTTCCAAACTTTTAGTATGACTGAAAATATGAGTCTCCTTGTCTCTTCTACAGCATGGATTTCAACATAGCTACAAACAATAGTAATGCTAACATAGCTGACATTTTTGCCTCTTAAAGATGGTTCTTACAAGTTTCAGGAGATCAACTTGGTTCCACCAAATGCCCACAGCTCAAGACAGACTTGAAAAAAGTACTGCAAATCTATGGTTTGTTTCTTCACAGGCCTGTTTTCTTGAGTGAGTACCTCTCCCTCTCTGCCTGATTACTGGGATAACCCTCTCCTATCTGCTGGAACCATGGACCTGAAAATTCCTAAAGTACAACTAAGAAAAAAATTTCCCCCTTTAAAACTCCTTACCATCATGTTCTGACCAATAATATATATTTATTCCAGCAGATTTCTAACTCTTTAAAGGTTACAGACTACTCTGCTGTGGTACACTTTTAATAGCACTGTCCCTGGCAGAATGCCAAACACTGCAGTATTACACACACACACACACACACACACACACACACACGTCTTTGCTTTACAGCCTGCACACCTAGGAGCCTCCCAGCTGCCCCTTGAAGTCCTGACTCACTCCCAGCTGTGCCTGCTGCAATTTGCTTCCCTGTCAGCCAGAGCTCTAAGTTCGAGAGAAACTGACATTTTTATGATTGTCAATAACAAAATGTTAGTTAAAAATGTTTATTACTTAGAAATATAGAATATAATGCACAATTTCTCTATTTTCTAGACCCCTCAATAGTTTAACTTTATAGCCCACTTTATAACCCTTTATAGGCTATCTCCTTAGTGGATAACAGAGTGGCTGGATCTTCTTTACAGCTGCAGCTGTCCCACTAATTAGGAAGCTGACAGATTTATTACACGTGTGTTATCAGAAACTCTGCTCCTTACCATTTACTTTAGAAATGAAATGTAAACTTCAAGTGAAACTTTCATTGCCTAAAGCATTCCTGTTGAATATATATTAGTTGTGTGTGTCAAAGAGAGGGATGGATTCGGAGAAAGAAAAAAAAGAAAGTGACCGTCAGTACACGTGCGCATCTCATTCCGTTTCTAAGACCCTCAGAAAAAAAAATTCCTAAATCCTGCTACGCTGTTGGTGAAGGAGAATTGTCTGTATTCTGTCAATCATGTTTTAAATAAACGCTGATTGGCCA
>LOEQ01005268.1:0-11983 GCA_001685075.1 Bramus lutescens
AATACCCCTTTAATTCCCAACTGGTGTGGGATTGTTTATGACTTACGCCGTCATTGGTCCATAAATCCACCAGTAAATTAAAAATAGAATCACAAAATACATATTTTAGTTATCTAGATTGCACACTGATCTCATTTGGAAAGTAATTTTTAAATCTTTACTTTTTTCATTTTTGTACTTGTCTGTGCGGAGGATATGAGTGTGTTTGTGTGTGTGGTGGGTACTCATGTATGTATATATGGGTAGGATGGAGGTTATTTTTGAGTCTCTTTGCTCTGGAACCATTTAGATTGTGTTCTGAGACAGGGTCTATTACCAGGACCCAAAACTTCCTGATTCAGCTAGACTCATTGGCCCAGGAGCTCCAGGGATGGTTCTGTCTCTGGCTCCCCAGCTCTGGAGACCAAGCTCATGATGCCTACTCTGCTGATGTTACTGATTTTAGTTTATAAAGACAGATCTGACCGCTTAGGACAGTGTGGAGTGGTTGGAAGGCAGACTTGTCCCTAATTTTTATCACGCATCCCATTCGTTCACAGCTGTAGATCATCCACACCTAACTCAGGTTTTCTTTATGGCTGATTTTCATTAGCTCTTTCTGCAGTAACTAGCTAGGATTACTTAGGAATGGGGCACTCCCTTTCTGTACCCGTATTCATCAGTCCGTAATTGTAAGAAAATTATATAATTCTAGCTTCGAGTAAAGAGACATAAGTGGATTTGAGCAGAACACAGCCACCTCAGAGCACTCGTGGAACCTGTGTGTGGGGATTCTAGAAAATACCCCATTAACATGTCAGATGGGATATCAGTCAACTTCCTATGAATAAAATGGAGACTACAGCCCAGGCCCATTAAGTAGAACTATTTGGGAACATCTCGAGAGCCAAGATCCCTTCTGTGGTCCAACTTTTTTGCTAATTAGAAATGCTTTGAGAGTCTGAGTTTTTGACCTTTAAACTGTTTTGAATATGTATACCCCCCTCTGTTAGGTTGCTTCATGTCTGAATTTTATCTTTTGCCAGCCAGTTTCTTCTTTCATGATCTCTAAGACATAAGGCCCAATGAAAATACTAATTTAATTTTAAAATTCAGTGTAAATGAAGGGCCCTGACAACCCTATCCAGGGCAATAGTGTCTGCCAAATACTTGCTGAGGCAAACTACCAACAGTGTCCTAAGACTCGGCTGCACACTTAAGTCCTGAGCACTCCGGCTTCAGGAATGCTGCCTGACACTCTGACTTGATGCTGACAGTTGTAATGCATGCATAGGGCTGATCTTGCTGTTAGTTCTCATTAAGTCTCTGCTGGTCTGATGCTAATATAGATATTTTCTTTATGTACTTGTGTGCACACACCCTCATTTAGATATATGAGGACCTGCAATTTAAAATGAAATAAGTTCTTCAAAAGAGAAAATTACTTCAACAGTAACTCAATAGTCTTTGTTTAGGTTAGGACCTCATGTTTCACAAGATTGTGAAATACATGTGTTTGATGTGGAGCAGATGAGCAGAAAGACTGGTGTTTATAAATCTTATTCAGGGGCTGGAAGGATGGCTCAGTGGTTTTAGAACAGTTGCTGCTCTTTCAGAGGACCTCCATTCGGTTTGCAGCACCACATCTGGAGGCTCACAGCCACCTGTAATTCCAAGTCTAGGGCATTTGATGCCCCCTGTCTGGCTTCCACAGTCACCCGCACTCATGTGCATACACCTACATGCAGATACAAGAGCACACACATAAGTAAATAATAAAATTTTAAAAAATAAATCCAGGCTACAATCCACAACCCTGGAGAAACTAAAAAATGGGTGACCCTACGAGGGACATGCATGGAGGGCCAACAGCAAGGGGAAATAGTTAAGATCTCCTGAGCAAACTGGAGAAGGGCTAGAAGGGAGAAGAGGGGATGGGAATAGGAAGGATTGAGATGGCCGAGTTGGGAGACAGAGAGGGAGAGAGATGAAAGGGGTATCTTGATAGAGGAATTATGGGGGTAAGGAGAAACTTGGAGCTAAGGAAATTCCCAGGAATCCACAAAGATGACCCCAGCTAAGACTCTTAGCAACAGTGAAGAGGGTGTCTGACTTGGTCTGCCCCAGTAATCAGATTGGTGACTGTCCTAATTGTCAGCATAGAACCTACATCCAGTAACTGATGGAAGCAGCCAAGCACTGGGCTGAGCTCCTGGAGTCTAGTTGAAGAGAGGGAGGAGGGATCATATGAGCAAGTGGGGTCAAGATCATGATGGAAATAACCACAGAGACAGCTGAGTCTAGCTAGTGGGAACTCATGGACTCTGGACTGACAGCTGGGGATCCTGCATGGGACCAAACTAGGTCCTCTGAATGTGAGTAACAGCTTTGTGGCTCCTGGCAGTGGGACCAGGACTTTTCCCTAGTGTATGATCTGGCTTTTTGGAGCCCATTCCCTATGGTGGGATACTTTGTTCAGCCTTGATGCAGGGGTGAGGGGCCTGGTCATGCCTCAAATTGGTAGGCCAGACTTTGTTGAGTCCCCAAGGGAAGCCTTGCACCCCTAAGGAATGAATAGGGGGTGGAATGGAGGAGATGGAGGGAGCAGGGAAGGGGGAGGAAGGAGAACTGGGGTTGGTATATAAAATGAAAAAAATTAAATAAAAAAAGAAAAAGGAAAAAGAAAAAGAAAAAAATTAAAATGTTGATCTAATCTGATGAGGTTTTAATTCCTACTGTTATTGACAACGGAGAAGAACATATGTAAGCACGCAGAGATTATGTCTGAGGTATCTGGAATTGGGAAATGTCTCCCAGACGACTGTCTAAATTTTAATGATAGCATCCATTTCTTAAAGAACTATTTTTTCTGGGAATTATTTTTTAAAAATCATGATTCTCTCTACAGCATGATAGATTTGATGGATTTAAGTTTGCATAAAAAATGTCCCTGTCTAGTATTTTAAAATTTTGGACTTTTTACAGTGGGACACAAGATGATACTCGGCTTCTGTGAGTGCCAGGGCTGAGGAGCAATGGTCCTACCCACGGAGCCTTCCTACTTCATTCCTGTCTGGTCCCCACCTCTCATCCTCCCACAGCATCAGTACTTGTTGAGCACCTGACCACCATCTGCAGGTGACTTTGAAGCCTTTCTCACAACCCCCTGGTCTAGAAGGACGATTTTCTCCATTTAATGAATGATTCCCTCTGCGGTCTGCACAAACACACAAAGGCTATTGTATGCCATCATAGCCTTCTGAGATCACACAAGTCAGAAGGCCTCTCCTCCAGACATGAAGAAGGCCTGGTGGTAGCCAGAACTTTTAATGTACAGCTCAAGTGGGAATACAATGTCTTGCAAACACATCATCAGACGACGGCCTTCCTCAACCAAGGTGTATGTGATCAACTACTGCTTTATTTTTTAATCTCACCCCCTCTTTGTGTGTGTGTGCATGTACATATATGCATGCATGCATGCATGCATACATATTTGTACATATTAGTGGGGTGCATGCTAGCCACAGTGTGCGTTTGGAGGTCGGAGGACAGTCTTGGGTATGGGTCCTTTGCCTTCCAGCTTGTTTAAGACAAGGTCTCTTTGTTGTTTACCACTGGGTATGCCAGGCTAACTTGCCCGTGAACCTCTAGGACTCCTACTTCTAGGGCAGGAGTGAAGATCCCCAGCTACCTGTAGGAGGAGTGTCTAGCTTTCCATGAGTCCTGGGAATCTAAACTCAGGTCCTCAAATCCATGTGACAAGTGCTTTGCTGTACAGAATCATCCTCCTGCTTCATGGACACCTATCTTTTCTCTCCTCTTTCACACTCCTGGGCGTCCTGATTGGCTAGTTTGCATAGCAGGTGACTTTCCTAGAGGTAGCTCTGAAGACCCAGGGCAAGCCCAGCAAGGACTGCTTTTACTGTTTCTCGCCTTTAAAGTATTTTAGCTAATTCATAATAATTGACCATATTTCTGGGATATGATGTGATATTTCAGTGCATATGAGGAAGATATAATAATCAGGTCTGGGTGATTAGTCATCTGCCACCTCAGATGTTTGTCTTCTGGGAACCTAGGAAACCCTCATGGCTGCTTTGAAGTGCAGAATTAGATGTTGTCAACGGTGATTGCCATATCCATCTCCTCAAACATTTATCTTTTCTTTGTGTTGGGAGCATTCCAGATCCTCTCTGTTATTTTGAAAGGTAGAATTAACTTTGTCGATCATAGTTACCCTAGTATGCTGTGCGGTACCAGAAGTTACCCCTTCCTGGGGGAATAGAGAGATGGGTCAGAGGTTAAGGGTTTCTGGCTGCTCTTCCAGGGGTCCTGAGTTCAATTCCCAGCCACCACATAGTGGTTCACAACCATCTATTATGAAATCTGGTGCTCTCTTTTGGTGTGTATGTACATAATAAATAAAGAAATCTTTAAACACATGCACACACACACACACACACACACACACAAAGAACTTTCCTCTTTCCACTCGACTGCACCCTAATTCTTGATTTTTTTTTCTACCCTGAGTTCCTGAAATACTTCAGCAAGCTGCCCTTGTCCCTGAGGCTTGCTTATGGTGATTCTCCAGTGCATTGGCAGGGAGGAAACGGGGTAGGGTTGGCGATGATCCCAACTTCAGAGGGGTTTGAGGACAAAGAACAAGGATGTTGAGGTGGGAGTTGGAGAGAGAGTGATAGGAAAAATTGGGTCAAGGGACATACAACAAAGATCCAGCTGAGAGAGGGAGTGGAGATTTAAACCAGAAAGAAATAAAGTAAAAAGTAAGTTTTACCATTGCCTCTTTCCAAGCCATTGTTCAGCTTAAGAATCTGCTTCTAGTGGAAACAAAACAAGCGACCTTTTTTGATCCCTAGGATATGTAGAGGCCAGAAGAGAAAAGAAAGAATTATTTCTTGGAAAATGCACCTTTATTCTCTTCTCCTCAGAACACTTCACATATATTTTGGTCGTTAGCAAATGCAAGGACAAACTGGCTAATCAGAGCCTTATACTCTGGAAGCTTCTAGTCCTTACATTATTTGAGTCTGGAGATGGGCAGATATGTAAGGGATGCCGGCAATACCCAAAGCAATCCTTGCCCCCGAGAGGGGGACTGTACCCCAATTAGTGTGTGTGCTGAAACCTCCTGAATGAAGCTGTATAGGAAGAGGCCGAGGAAGCACATGCAGTTTCACTGCATTGAATCTGAACAAGCAATTGGTGAAATTCTGATGCAAATAAAGCATTCTTCATAAATCATGTTATTTGGCTTTTTTTCCCAAATTAAGTCTGTGACCCTTTTATCTTTGACCTTGGCCCTACCCTGTGGATTTTAAACTTTCAAGATTTGGGGACATAGGTTATAGATGTTTGAACTCGAAAGGGTTCTGGATCTGCTACTACACCTTGAGTGGGTCACAAGCCACCATGAAATGCGTTAGGCACTGCATTAAAGTTTTTCTTTTTGTTTTCCTTTATTTTCCTAAACTTCCTTATTTTGTGTCAAAATGAGATAGCTTTTCTTATCTCTGTGGTAATAGTAATAACATCATTGGTTTTGCGACAGGTTCTCTATGTAGCCCAGGCTAGCCTGGATTGCACCATTCTGCTTTAGCGTCCCAACCACAAGGCTACAGGCACACACTGCCAAGCCTGGCTTCTCGCAGTGACTTTGTACTTTTTCTGGGCTTGTTGGTCCTTGTCAAATTGACACAAATTAGACTCACTTGGGAAGAGTGAACCCCAGTTGAAGAATTGCTTCCATAAGATAGGTCTGTGGGATGATTTCTGGATTTGTGGCTGATGTGGGAGGGACCTACCCAGTGTGATGTGGTACTTATCCCTGGGCAGGTAAAAGAGGTAGCTGAGCCAGCCAGAGGAAGCAAGTCAGTAGGCAGCATTTCTTCACGGTTATTGCTTCAATCTTCTGCTTTGAGGTCCTGCCCTGGCTTTCCTAGATGATAGACTATAATCTGTAAGATGAAATAAACTTTTCCTTCCCTAAGTTGCGTTGGGTCAGAGTGTTCTGTCAGAGACAGGTATTTGTCTCTGTGGTGGTTTGAAAGAAAATAGTAGTATTATTAGGAGGTATGGCCTTGTTGGAATAGGTGTGGCTACGTCACAGGAAGTGTGTCACTGGTTGGCGGGGGTGGGCTTTGAAATTTCAGAAGCTCAAGCCAGGCCCATTGTCAGGCTCCTTGCTGCCTGCTGATTCAGATATCAAACTCTCAGCTCCTTCTCCAGCACCATGTCTGCCTGTGTGCAGCCACCATGATGCCCATCATGATGATAAGGGTCTAAACGTCTGAACCCATAAGCCTGCCCCAATTAAATGTTCTTCTTTCTAAGAGTTGCTGTTGTCATAGTGTCTCTTCACAGCAATAGAAACTCTAACCAAAGTAGTCTCTGATGGGTTATTTCTGCTTCATGTTCTCTCTTTTCCATGTTTCAGAATTTCTATAAGTTTCTTGGAATTGATCTTTCTCTTTTCACAAAAAAATGAGAACTAGAAAAGACTTTATGTTAGCATAGAGAAGACTTGTGCACTGCTGGTTTTGAAAACTGATTGTTTAAGGGATTTCAGGAGAAGTTGGAGATGAAGTTGTGTGTCCAGAATGCTTTCTGCTTTTCCTCCATCCACCTTCTATGGTATTCATACCATGTTTAGGTACTCTGCTTAGAAAATAGACTTTTTCTTTTCATCTTAAACAATTGGAGAAAAAAGCATTATGGGAACAACCTAAAGCCGCAGTGAGGTATGTGATCATCAGTCTTTACTTGAGGCTGAGGCTTTAGGTTAGGGTGACATCAGCAATTACTAGGCATTTTCTACTTAATTCAAGATATGCACACAAGGTCCAGTTAGTCAAACCCAAGTAAATAAGCCTATAAAAATAACCCTGAGTGCTCGTCTCTGCGTATGCCCATGATGTGGTCACTACTGCTCATTCTATTGCTTTTAAATGGAATGCTGAGTTAGTTCAGTATCTAAAGGATTTAGCATCCTCTGAGGTTGAAATCTGGACTTTTAGCTAGACTCATTCCCTTTGGTCATCATAAGATTTCTGAAGACAGCAGCAATACCTGAAACTCTTTTGTTCAGCCTCAAACCATCCCAAACTCTGCTTTCTCTAGCAGGGGTGCCATGCACATGTGTGGTTGATGATTCTGACAGTTTAACTCTGGTTGGTGTAACTGTAATCCTTCAGAGTTTGAAAAGAAATGTCTGGCTTAATGTTGGGAGGAAAGGAATGGGAACAAAGTGACACATGTCAATAGGGAGAGTCTGAGGTCAGATCTAGGTTCAGAGAAACAAGGTAGAGTCCTTATAACTTTCTGTCGTGTCCCTGACAGACACTGTCCATGGCTCCCAGTGAATGCTCTTAATAGGACAAATGAAAGGATTAGTGGTCAACTGGCTCAAAGGCAGGGTTTCCCCCTACCCATCCAAAGACTGCTTAGGAATGAGTGTTTATAATCTCTCTTTTACCAGAAATAGATGAGGTGAATGTTATACATTATAATAAAATAGCTCCACACTAGTTCAGAATGGAGTAGAATAAATGTTTATTTAGGGGTAGACTCATAGATCATCAGTCCTCTGTATGAGCAGGGAGCAGGAACTGAATCCAGAAGCCAAGTGGCCACACACAGTTTTACATCTGTATATATATATTATATTTGACCACACCCAATGTGGGCCAGTATTTTAAAAGGCTATTGGCTGAAGGAGTTCACACAGAACCTTCCCCTTTTGTCTAAAATGAAAGAGTCCTAAGCCTAATACAAAACTATATGCAATAAGAACAAATATCAAGTTTAAAAATTAGAATTGCAACCAGTACAAACAATATCAAGAAAGAAACGTATGCTAATTGTTTCAATAGTTACCCTATCCTAAGAAGTCTAAATCTTGTATTAGAAATAGCTTGGCTAAGTTATGAGAGGAAGGTAACTATGACTATCTAGTCTTCAACCTCATCAAAGACTACTTGAGTAAACAGGAAGTGCAATCAAGCAACTTACAAAATATGTAATAAATGACAGAGACAACTGGCTACCTGAGCAATCACCCAAAATCTCAATTACTACATTGGAGCAACCAACTTTAGCCAAGGCCAAGAGTAACTGACAGACCATTTTCAAAGGCAGAAAATATTTCAAAACTGTCTTACCCTGTCTTGGCAAGGTTTGGAAGTCTTTTTTCTTAATCCTGTTTGTCCGGTTTGGACACCATGCATTTTGTCAGTGGTCAAGGCATAGGCAGTTCTTTGCCCAAAGGCCAGTTTTGTCAAGAAGAAAACAAACTCCAAGTGGAGTGTCTTTTGTGCCCAACACTCACTCAGGAATAGATTGGTGCTGCCAGAAGCAACCATGTCTCACATCAACAGAACCCTAAGTTATTTAAATACCATATTCTACAGTGCTTTGAAGTGGTTGAAGATTACTTATCTATGCAGAATACAATCTCCATGTATCTAAAGAACCCTGATTAGTCTAACTATAAGTATGACAAACATAGATGACTATTGACCTATAATTCTTTTTTTCAAATGTTTGTTTGTTTATTTATTTATTTATTTTTTCATTTATTTATTTATTTATTTATTTATTTATTTATTTATTTATTTATTNACCTTTGGAAGAAAAGGCAATGCTCTTAACCTCTGAGCCATCTCTCCAGCCCCCTGACCTATAATTCTTAATAACTATATAGCTTAAAGACTAAGGCTTCATATTAGAATATTAAATAATCTTCAAGCAACTGTGCAGCAAATGAGGACAGTGACCTCAAAATGTAAACAATGTATAAGTATGTTGATCAGAGAAATGTATAGTGCAGCATAACTATATCCTAAAATTGCATCAATATACAAAATATCTTAAGTAGAGGTAGATGCATGCATGCATATGATGTGAGATTCCCCTCTATGCTGTGACTACCATTGATTAATAAAGAAACTAACTGCTTTGAGCCTATAGCAGGGCAGAATAGAAGTAGGCAGAGAAAATTAAACCATATGCTGGGAGAAAAAAAGGCAGAGTCAGAGAGAAGCCCTGTAGCCCTGCAGGAGACAGATACTGGACAAAACCTTGCCAGTAAGTCACAGCCATGTGACGATACACAGATTAATAGAAATGGGTTAAATTAAGATGTAAGAGCTAGTCAATAAGAAGCTAGAGCTAATAGACCAAGCAGTGAATTAATTAATACAGTTTCTGTATGGTTATTTTGGGAGTATGGGCAGCTGGAAAATGAACAAGCAGCTTTCACCGACATGCCTATAATATGACAAAATAGCCTTACATAGGTTTAAAAATATTGTAAATAGAAATAGGACCATATTCAATATAACAAATATACTTTGAATTTGTATCAATATATAAGAATCTATACCAATGTAAATTGTCTATAAATAATATCTCACAAGTATTTACTCTATTACTATTATTATTACTGTAAGTAAACTCACACAAATATAACTATTACCCATCTAATTCCCTTTGTTAATTTTTTTTCAGAAGAGATCCCTGAGCCTACATAATTTTCACCCCAACCCCCAACCTTATACCACTTGTAATTAAACCCTAATAGATGTCCCTACCCTGAGGACAAACTATGTTGTGAGAGGGGACACCATCTTTTTCTAGATTGCCTCCATCTGTCATGGGGGTGATTTCTATGGGATCTTGTAAAACTAAAATGATAGTTAAGTTTTAAGATTACTGTCTGGTATAATTAAAGAGTCTCTGAGTAATCAGTAGGGTTTTTCTGAACTTCTTATTTGAAGTTCTGGCCAGAACATTGTAAGAAAGTACACCATTTCAGCTAATCAAGTTGGAATCATCTTGAGCAGCTGGAACCAAAAATTGATCTTAAAGTAATGCTATTAGCATCATGATGTTGTATCAACCAGATGAAATTGTTGTGGGGCCCCATCTTCTTCCCAGAAATTTCAAAGATTACTGCAGGAAAATTTATTGTTCATTGTGGAAAACTTAAACATTATTCATATAGACATAAATTCAATGAAAGGTGTGATAGAGACAAGAATAGGTATGGGGAGAAATAATTTTTTTCCTAAATTCTTTCTTCTTTCTGACCCATAACCCGATGGCTCCTAATATGAGACAGAAACTAAATTTTTCTTTTAACAACATGCTTGGATTTAGAGAAGGATAGCAATTGTCCAACTCTAAATCTAGCATTAATTTTAAAGTCAGTGTAATTTTTATTAGACTGATAAGTAGATATGTATATGTTCAGGCAATGAAATTTTAGCTTGCATGGGATGTGTCACCATTAGTCAGATTTCTCTTTGTTTGGTGATTCTTTCTGGATACTTATCTTTTCTTCTTTAGGTATATAGATGTCCAAGGTCTCTTGGCTTTTTGAAGATTAATATTTTCCTTCAAAGACAAGAATAGAACCCTGCCCCAACCCTTATGAGGTTTCCTTACCATCTGATTGGTTGTCACCTCTGTGGATGAGCTGTCATTTCTCTTTCTCAAGAGATTTCTCTTTTTCAAACTGAATCTTTATTAATTTTGATGGTACCCATAACTTTTCTTCTCCTGTGGAAACAAAAGCAAAACCCCTTCCCAAGAATAGCACATCTCTTGGCTTCCATTGTGAGGTCAACACATCCTTGAAATACACCAGCTGATTTAATTCAGAANCTTTCTCAAGAGATTTCTCTTTTTCAAACTGAATCTTTATTAATTTTGATGGTACCCATAACTTTTCTTCTCCTGTGGAAACAAAAGCAAAACCCCTTCCCAAGAATAGCACATCTCTTGGCTTCCATTGTGAGGTCAACACATCCTTGAAATACACCAGCTGATTTAATTCAGAAGACTTTTCTATTATCCAATGTCTCTCTGCTGCTGTTGTTCCTTTTTCATTAGCATTAAGAAAATTCAAGGTTAGTAAAGCATTACTTAATCTTTTTCTGGGGTTATTTTTCATCCCTTTCTGTTTGTTTAACATATCCATTATAGTTTGATTTGATCTTTCTATAACTGCCTGACCTGTAGGCTTGTTTGGTATACCTGTAATCTGCTTTATATTATAATAAGCAAAAAACTATTCCATTTTCTTAGAGACATATGTTGGACCATTATCTGTCTTTATTTGTACAGGTGTACCCATGATGACCATAACTTCTAATTAATGTGTGATTACTGAATCAGTCTTTTCTGAGCTCAAAGCAGTTGCCCATTAAAAACCTGAATAAGTGTCAATGGTATGGTGTACATATTTTAATTTTTCAAAATCTGCAAAGTGGAAAACATCCATCTGCCAGTTTTCATTCCTTTGAGTATCCTTTGGGTTAGTCCCTGCAAATAGCAGTGTTTGGTTATAGAAAGAGCAAGTAGGACATTTCTTTACAATCTCCTTAGTTTGTTGCCATGTAATAGAAAACTCTTTCTTTAAACCTTTGCTATTGAAATGATGTTTCTTATGAAATTCTGAGGCCTTCAACACACTTCCAATCAATAATAAATCAATTTCTGCATTACCTTTTGATAGAGGACCTGGCAGACCCATATGGGATTGGATGTGTGTTATGTATATGGGGCAGAGCCTACTCCTGATTATATCTTGAATCTGTATGAATAATGAAGTCAATTCTGTCTCATCTGGTATAAATTCAGCAGTTTCAATATGCAAAACAACTCTTTCTGCATATTGTGAATCAGTAACTATATCAAGAGGTTCTTTAAAATCACATAGTGCCATGAGAATAGCATATAATTCTGCCTTTTGGACAGAATTATAAGGACTTTTTTCCAACTTACTTAAATCTTCTGATTTGTAACCTGTATTTCCTGATTTATTTGCATTAGTATAGAATATACAGGCTCAGTTATTGATGTGTCCTGTACAATGTGGAGAAGGATCCAAGTAGTTCTTTTTATAAGGTTAATTGTCAGCCATACTGCCATACCTGCGCTGAC
Organism: Bramus lutescens; assembly: GCA_001685075.1. NCBI lineage: Eukaryota > Metazoa > Chordata > Mammalia > Rodentia > Cricetidae > Bramus > Bramus lutescens. The sequence continues at coordinate 11,950 of LOEQ01005268.1, forward strand.
ACCTGTATGACAGAATGTCGTGAAGAACGGGAGT
>LOEQ01005268.1:26521-39202 GCA_001685075.1 Bramus lutescens
GAGCCCTGGGGACCAGATGTTCCTTCTTCTCTTGGCTCAGATACCGGGTCATGAGTAGGGGCAAAACTGCAGGTATCCTGTTTGGCCCAAGCTGCAATTTGTAATTTTCCATCTGCCCTGCATTACAGACTTCTCAAGCACCAATTCTGGTGGGGGGTCTTTCAATGTGTGTGTGTGTGTGTGTGTGTGTGTACATAAAGGCCAGGAAGAGTTGTCAGATTCCCTGGAGCTGAAGTTAGAACAGCTGTGAGCTATCTGATATGGGTGCTGAGAATCAAACTGAGTTCCTCTGTGTCTTATGGTCTCTATGGCTGTGAAGAGACACCATGACCATGACAATTCTTATAAAGGAAGCATTTAATTGGGGTGACTTTCAGTTTAACCCATTATCATCATGGCAGGGAGCATGGTGGCATGCAAGCAGACATCGTACTAGAGAAGGAGCTGTTACAGGCAGGAATAGACTGTCACACTGGGTGGTATCTTGAGCATAGGAGACCTCAAAGCCCACCCCTACAGTGACTCACTTCCTCCAACAAGGCCACACCCACTCCAACAAAGCCACTCTTCCTAATGATGCCACTCCCATTGGGGGCTGTTTTCTTTCAAACTACCACACTCTGTAAGAGCAGTTTATGTTTTTAACTACTGAGCTGGATCTCCAGCCCTTGTTAAATATTTATCTTAGCCATTGTGCAAGCAGCTTTACAAATCCTTTTTTTTTTCTTAAATCACTCAAATTTCACAACACCCCCTAAATACAGCAAGGAGGTAGATAAGTTTCATTGTACTCTGTACAATGAAACCAGGGCTTAAAACCACATCTCTGTTTCTTTTCTTTCTTTTTTAAAAAGTTCTTCTATGTTGATATTGTCTCATCATGAATTCCCTTACATTGGACTTTTGTGATTTTTCTTTCCCCATAACACCACAGCACCACTTTAAAGTTTCACGTGGCCTTCATAAATAAGTAAGATCTAGTTTTGAACATAGAAATATCACCCATGGGGGCTGTGAGATGGCTCATCAGGAAAAATCACCTGCCACCAAGTCTGACAACCTGACTTCAATCCCCCGCATCCACGTAGCAGAAGGAGAGAACTGAGTCCTGAAAGTTGCCCTTTGACCTCCACATGGATGTCTTGGCATTGCCCTATTGGCCCAGATATCTAGGAAAACACAGCATTAAAACAAACAAGCAAAAATCACCCCCCCTCAAAAAAAAAAGAAAATAAAAAAGAAGCATTGTTCATGATTCTCTGGGAACTTTCTGGAAGTTTTAGTTTGATATTCTACCCTGGGACCCTGAAACTCAGAGGCTGTAATTCCCAAGAGAGAGGGTATCTTTGGGACCAAAAGGTTTCAGGGGGCGCTGAGAGAACTCACAGTTTGTAATACAGAGTAATTATTGCGAAGAACCCAATCCCTCCCCTACATGCGTTGCTTGCGGAGTAATTCTTGAGAGTCCTGCTGTTTCGCCATGATCCTATAATTTAAGAAATTACTGGAGAAATGTCAGGCATTACTTATGAGATTTAAAATCCAGAGGGAAAGAAACAGCTCTTGGACTCTGCCCCAAGGACATTCTGAATGGATTCCAGGCGCTCTTTACTGCTTTGTGCTGATGGATGTTCTGTTTGGCTAAAGCCTGCTGTTTCACAGTTTCAATGCCATCCTCGAACTTCACAGAAATTCCCAGAGGCACAATCAGCATCTGCCCCCTGTTCTCCATCGCTTTAAAGAAATATTGCCAAGGACTGTGAGAAAACTTAAGGAAATTACGAGATGCTTAAACATGTCCATCAGTCAAAGCTCTTTCTAATTTTTACAGATCTTTTAGGGAATTTTAAATGAAACTTCAGATGCAGCAGGGGCTAGTTGGAATAAAACGACAGCACTTAAAGTCCGTGCAGGTCAGCTTCCAAGTCTCTTAAGTCTAGAGGATGCTAGATTCTTGGCTAACTATGGATCTTAAAAGGTATTTTGTAAAGCAGAAATCATCCTTTGGATTTGGGTTCGGATGCAGAATCATGACTCATGGTTTCTTTAAGAAAACATGTTATAAGTCGGAAGACCTCCTCAGCGCACAGTGCCCTTGTGAAGGGGACTCTCTTGAAACCACTCAGGCTTCGTTAGTGACTTTTCCCCCAGCAGATTCTCATATGCAAGCCCCAGGAGCCACAACTTCCCACGCGATCAGCACTCTGTTGTGTTTCGCGGAGCCTCTCTGCCCATTCCTTTGCACTCAGAATGCTCGGAGAACCAATTACTCTAGTCCATTTTCCCGGATGGTGTGTGACCATAAAAACACGTGTCCAGGGCTCTGCTCTGTGTTATCCGCTCTTCTGCTGACCTGTTTGTGGCAGTGAATTCCATGATCAAGGCTGAACTGTTTGTGCTGGCTTTAGTAGGAGAGAGGAAGAACCTAGGCTTTGTCTGTGTCTCCTCCCGTTCCTTCCTGACAGTTTCTTCTCAAAGCAGAAGCACTCCCTTGGTAAGCTGCAGGGCTCATTTGTCAAGGTTAATTCTGGATGCATTCTGCCACAGACCAAAAAGTAATTGCTTTCCTAATATTCCTCCAACTCCCTTCTATCAAGCTATAATCGAGCAGAAAGGGGAACTCTGGAAAGATATTGCAACACACACACACAAACACACACACACACACACACACCAAATATGTGAAACCTTGCAATTGGCTTTCTTTTTGCGAGAGCCCTAAAACCCTTTTGCCCCCTAAACTGAAGGTCAAAGTTTCTATCCATTTCCCTTTTCCTAGTTTTGAAACTAAAATTGAGCCTAATGTTTGCCAAATGCATTTCAGACTTTCTGGTTACAGGCCAAGTTCTCACACTAAGCATTATGAATTTGCAATGAATTCATAACATTTAGTATTCATGGTAATAACACTGATCATTATGAAAAGATTTAATATTCATGAGGGTTATACTGCTATTTTCTCAGGTGCTGTGATAATTTTTATAATAATTCAGATTTTCTTAACGGGCAGTTGGCATAATAGAATGTGATCCAAGAGTTTTGGTTAAGGGACATTAGCGGGGAAAAAAGCAGGACATTAATACAAATTTCAAAATTTGATCTTCCGTGAGAACATTTGGTCAGTGTTGCTCTGCATTATTAAAACAAGCTGTGTCTCCACTAACCACCCGGACATGTCCAACCATCTCTCCATTGCATATGCGAGCTCATGACTGGGGAAGTTCAAAGGTCAAAAGGGAGGGAAAACAAAAACACCTGCAAGTCCATTTCTTCTGGGGGGAAAAGTACTTTTAGGCCCTGAGCTGGCGCTGGCCTGTGTCCTCGCGTTTGCTTGTTAACAGCACCTACACTTCGAAGTGTTTTTTTTTTCCCCCCGGTATGCCATCTGTTTCTTTGCAATTGGGGATGGTTGAATAATTTCCTGAGGAATTGCTGACAAGATGTGGCCCAGGAACAGTAATCCAGCAGGACCAGATTTCTCATTAAACTTGCTAAGCTCAGCTGTGTTTTAGCAAGCTCTTGATTTAAGGTGGTCACCCTGGCTGGGGAAGGTCAGGGGAAGCAGCTATCCACTGAAAATAACAGACAGTGACAACTACCTAGGCAATGAGTAAGTCCAGGCACAGGACAGTTCTGGGGGTAAGCCATCACTTGTCCCAAAGGGGTTTTTTTTGGGGTCCCCCTACAGCCAGGATCATCTTAACTACTTGAGAGTCCCCTCTCATCCCCTGTGGTGGCTGAGAGCCGGTAGGCTACAACTCACACATCATATGCTTTAAGACGAGACTCCAGCCCTCTATTCTCAGTGTGAAGGGGTTGGCGTGCATGTTTTTTTTTTCTTGGAATTTTCCAAGGTATTGTAACATAGGCTGACATGGTCTTTAGTTACTCTTCAACTTCTCAACAGGTAGAGCAGGAGGCAGCTAGACTCTGCCAGGGTCCCAAGCCTGTGATTGAGATATTTACATTATCTCATTTAATGCGCTCAACAACCCCATAACTTATGTATTATTATTTATTGTTGAGACTGGGTTTCTCTGAGTACCCCATGACTGTCCTGGAACTAGGTATATAGACCAGGTTGCTGAGCTCAAATTCACAGTGATCCACCTGCCTCTGTCTCCCGAGCACTGGTATTAAAGGTGTGTGCCACCACTGCCTGGATATGTATTATTGTATCTACATTTTGTAGATAAGGAAATTGAGTCGTAGAGCTCTTCAAAAGTCGCTTCCAAACTCAGAGTTGGCAGCTGATAAACCCGGAGCCCTATTGCCGGCATAAAGTTTGCACTCCCACCCCCACCCCAGAGGTTCATCTCCTGAAGTAGAGCCAACTAGCACCAAGATAAGATGCAACAGAGAAGAGTATTGGAGGCAAAATTCCTGCTTCCACATCAAACTGACTGGAAGACAAGCACTGGGTTGGTAGGTGCTGGGAGGTTTTAACAAGCTCCCCTGGTGATTCTGATACATACTAAAATATGAGAACCACTGTCCTACAGCATAATAAATGTTATTTAATTAATTGCTTCATTAAATATTGAACAGCTAAAGTCATTATAGAGCTCAGAGTTGATCTGGGCAAAATTAAAAGTAAAACTAGTGCCATGGTGGAAGTCAGGGATGGGGAGGAGGTGTAGAATAGAGAGAGCCAGGCCGAGGCCTTCTCCAGGATAAATCCCAGTAAATTTGGGGACTAAATTCTAGTGCCGTAGCCATGATGGCCTTAAATTGAGACAACCCTGTCTGTATTTCATATGTCACAGTTCTGTGAACCCTGTCAAAGATCTCGTCACACATGCCCAAGGCGCATCTGCTACAGTCTCTCACTTACCTCTCTAGAAGAACCAGATGTTGTATGTATGGCACATCTGTCACAAGCACAGCATACATTGATTGTACAGGAAGTGCCTGCCTCAACAAAATAGTCACCAGGTCACCCTTCTGCTTAGGATGTTACCACATTTGGGATGGCACCCCTACTCTTAGGCATGGGATTCTCCTATGGACTACTTTCAGGGAAGGAAGGCTGTCTGGGTTTAGGTCATATAGTATGTCAGTTGAGATGGATGAGGTTGGCAAAATAGAGCTGACAGGGAATTCTTTTTAATGACAGGTTTCAACTGGTGTTAAGTTAGAAAGGGTGTTGACAGAGCTCAGGGTGCCTCCAGAAACACAAAATCTAGCCTCTGAACCTCCCCTGCCCCTCCCCCATCCCACTCAGAGGAACCTCTGAACCCCTCTCTATTTCTTAGACTACAGGAATCATGTTGCGATGGCTGCGGTGCATCTTTGAAAGAAGGGAAGGGTTCAGACTGTTGGCTAGTTTCTCTCTCTCAATTTCAATGTCGAGCATTCTAACTGGTCTGGTTCAGGGTGCCTCTCGTTGCCAAGGTATGTGGATAGGACCAAGGAGATGCAGCACAGAGGGTAGGGAGTCTTAACATCTGCCTGGGAAGAAAATTCCTACTTTCCCAAGAAAGAGTGTTTAGAAGAACCCCTCAAATGTTGACTGCTCAATCAATGGTCAAGATGTAGTCTGCCAATGCACCTATGTTGCTGTTTGTTATGCTTTTGCTCTTTGGGAGGCCTGCCACCCAGCTCCCAAATAAATCGCACTCAGAGGCTTATTCTTTCTTATGAATGCCAGCCTTAGCCTGGCATTTTTTTCTAGCTGGCTTTTTTTTCTAGCCAGCTTTTCTGAACTTAAATTACCTTATCTTCTTTTTGCCTCTGGATTTCTTCCTTGGCTTACTCCTGTGTATCTTGTTTTCACTTTTACTCTGTGGCTGGCTATGTGACTGTGTGGCTGGGTGGCTGGCCCCTAGAAACCTCCTCTCCTTGTTCTTGTTCCTTCTTCTTTCTCTCTTTCTATTTATTCTCTCTGCCTGCCAGCCCTCCCTATCTTTTCTCCTGCTTTGCTATTGGCCATTCAGCTCTTTATTAGACCAATCAGGTATTTTAGGCAGGCAAAGTAACACAGCTTCACAGAGTTAAACAAATGCAACATAAAAGAATACAACTCATCTTTGCATCATTAAAACAAATATTCCACCATACTCCTAAGCTTATTTTTCCTCTGGGTAAAAGAGAGCTGACTGTTAGCAAGGAGGAGACAGTTCTAGAGACAGAGCTTTACATATAAAGAATTTAATGGAGTCTACAAAATTGGCAGCAGCTCTCCTTCCCCTTGATGAAGCCTCCTAAGATTGGAGAACCAAACCAAACAAACCCACGAACTCCCAAACTATGTCAGCTGTGAGAGGCACAGGTTATCTATAATGAATTTCAAAATTAGGTCCTGATGAGCGAGGATTATGTGCATTACTTTTATGAATGTCTTAACATCATCATCTCAGAGGCATGTTCATCGAAAGAGCAATGCTGCTTCTGGTGACGTTGGGTGTGTGGTGAGAGTCTGTGCTCACTCCGTCTGTAGTGACACATCAGCTAGGACTCTCTAGGAGGTGTCTGTAAAACAGCAGAGAGGTAAGAGTTGATGGGAATTTCTTTAAGGCATTTCCCGACATCATTTGTAGAGCAGAGATAAAAAATTAATGCCACAGTGTTCTCACAACTCCAGTTGCTGATGGAAAAATTTCAAGACTGACACTCCCCTCAGTTGGTGGGAGAGACAGTGTATTCTGGGAAAAGATTGATTGATTCAGTAAGTTTTCATCACTCATGTCCCAGGCTAAAATTGGTGGTCCATGGGCTGGACTAGTCTTACAAATATGTGCACAAAGGTGTGTGCCTGGGGGGGGGTGACTAAACAAGAGACTATATTTACATCTATTAACAAAGTGTTTCCCTCAAAGAGTGTCCTTTGTAAAATCCATGCTTCATAAAGCACAGCTTAGAAAAAAAATGAATGTGTGTTAATGACATCTTTTTGCAAAGTAGAACAGGAGTCATCATGGAAAGATTTGCTCCTTTGTTATATTTATATGGTGTGTGCATACTCACATATACGCAGGTGAATCTATATGGGTGTACAAGCCTGTTTGTGTGTGTGTGCACACGCATGTATGGCAGGCTGAGGTTGATATTGGGTGTCTTCCTCAGTCATTCTCCACTTTAACACACTGAAGCAAGGTCTCCTGCTCTGGCAACTCCTGTCTCCAGCTCTGATGGACACAGGGATTACAGGGGGATACCGACACCCACTGGACATTTTATGTGGGTGACGTAGATATGAACTACATTCTTTACACTGATCAGTGAGGGCCTTATACCAGTGGGTCATCACCCCAGCCCCATGGGAGGTTTTACCATAGAATTAAGCATAGTCATGGAAAGAGAGGGAAAATGCCTCTGAAGTTTGTTTAGAGCAAACACACTATCATTTCTGGGTTATTGCATTAGGTCAAAGCAGGTCTTATGACCCAGGGCTGTGTGTCTTCCCTTTTCCATATGGTGCTCTTTCAAAACTGTGTGGTAAAGATGGTAGACATGTAATGGCTTTACAGGGAAGAAGTAAGTATTGAAATAATAACCTTGGACTTCATATAGAAAATAAAAATTTCAGGTTTTAAGATTTATTTCTTTTATTCCTTAGATCAAGTATAAAGTAGTAAATCAAGTTTTATCTTTATTATATTCATACTGAAATGTTTTAAATCACCATGAACATAGCAGACATTTTGATTTCCTAAGAATAATCTATAAAAAATTTGCATGAAGGAGTTTTGCAGCTTTCAATCTTTTCATATATATATATTTTACTTTTATATGTATGGGCATTTGCTTTCACGTCTGTATGGGCACCATGTGTGTGCAGTGACCATGGAGGCCAGAAGAGGGCATCAGATCTCTGGAATTGATATTATAGATGCTTGTGAACCACCTTGTGGGTACTGGGAACTGAACAAGGATCCTCTGTAAGAGCAGCCAGTGCTCTAAACTGTAGTCTCACTTCTCCAGTGCCCCCAGGGTTATATTTTAATTTTGCATCTTAGCCTTGTCACTGATAAGGTTGACATATTTATTGGAAGGCAGCAATAGTTCCTAATCGAAAATTAAACAAGAGCTATCTCTAAGAGAATCATCTCAGACGAATCAACTTTTTGGCTCATTCTTGACAGTAAGCGAAAAGTTATGTGGTAAGGTGAGACTCTTACCACTTCTTCCTTCTTATTCTCAAACAAATGTGAAGCGTGTTTTTCAAGCTTTTAAATTCCATCCTATGACATGCCTTCAATGTCAGAGTCAGAAAAACAATGGGTTATCTTACAGGAACTCCATTCTAAAGATTACTCATTACTGGGTTAATCTTACCAGCGGAGGGAACAAGACCTGCTTGTCCAGCACTGTAGGACAAGAATGACCCAGGACTTTGATTCAAAGCTGAAAAGCAAAGGATCTTAATGGGACAAAGGAGAGAATACTTCCTGATGAGTACATCAGCTGCCGTAATGAGGACACAAAGTCAGTGTTCGGCATTGCCTTTTAGACCCTATCATCTGAGGACCATGTGTTAATTCTTTGTCTCATTGCTGTGACAGAATACTCAACAAAAGCAACCTAAGGACGGAAGGGTTTATTTGGGCACATAGTTTCAAGAGTGCAGAGCAAAAGGTGATGAAGTGGCCTGGTCAAAGCTTGGAGTGGCTGGTGACTGTGTGTCCACAGTCAGGAGGCCGAGGGCAACAAATGCTGGTGCTCAGCTCCCTTTCTCACAATGCATTCTGAGGCACAAGCCTAGGAGATGAGGACACCTAATTTTAGGGTGGTCCTTCCAGTTAAATTAACCTGGCCAAGATGATCCCTCATAGGTATGCCCAGGGGCTTGTTGTCTAGGTGACCTTAGGTCTTACTAAGTGGATCTGTTGACCATCACAGATGGACTAGTAGGATGACTTCTCTTGGTGTTTTGAATTTTTTTAGGACACTGTGCCTCACTGTGTTAGAAGGGCATTGCTCAGATTTCTCACCATAGACTCCAGAAGAAAGAAAGGAGGTGTTTTCCAGGTAAGTAAGGTGGAAACCATGGCAGGGTCAGTCAACACTAGGGACTGGATCCCCTCCCAGGGAAAGGCCTGCTCCTGTGGATTTTGTGGCTTCCTCTTATCTTTGGTGTGAGAGCATTCCGACTCTTCAGCATGCTTCCTCTGGGGATGGGAGAACTGAGATTTCCACAGCCTTCAGTGTCTTCACATCTTCTATTGCTAAATCACTGGGGACTCTTTACCATTGTTAGTTAAAAGCTTAATAACTGTGTTCGGTTAGGATATAATTAAATATTTGTTAATTGCCTCGGCTTTATTCCACGGAGTCTGCACTTTTCAGGGTTTGCCTCGGTGCACTGTCAGGAAACACAGGGATTCGAGACTCTCCCAGGTGTCAGCTCAGGGGAAACAGAGGCACTTGGACTCTGGACTCCTCCAAGTAGGATTAAAGAAACCTTTCTAAGGAGGCAAGAGGGGGAGTTGCTGCTGCCCACAGAGCATGAGAGGTAACAAAGTGTATTAAATACTGAAGAATGCAATATGTATTTCTATATCTATACCCACTCTCTGATGCTGTGCCCTTGGTCTACATCATTAATGGGAAAATAATGAAATTTGATCTGTAAGAGAGAGACCCACGTATCCATAAACATAGACGTGGAGAGGTATTTGTGCTGAATAGTTTTGTATTAACTTGACACAAGTTAAAGTCATCGGAGAAGAGGAAACCTCAATTAAGAAAATGTCTTCGCAGGTTGTAGGCAGGCCTGTAAGGCATTTTCTTAGTTAGTGATTGATTGGGGAGGGTCCAGCCCTTTTGTTAGTGGTGCCATTCCTGGGCTGGCAGTCCAGAGGGCTATAAGAAAGCAGGCTGAGCAGCCCATGAGGAGCAAGCCAGTAAGCAGCACCCCTCCATGGCCTCTGCATCAGCTCCTGCCTGCAGGGTCCTGTCCTGTTTGAGCTCTTGTCCGGAGTTCCTTCAACCATGAGCAATGATATGGAAGTGAAAGCTAAATAAACCCTTTCCTCCCCAACTTGCTCTTCCGTCATGGCGTTTCATTGCAGCAATAGAAACCCTAACTAAGACAGTGAGTAAATTATTGAGACTGAATTCTCAGTGGCTGGAATTCCAAGGCTACTCTCCCATCCTGGATGCTTACATGGATACTGAGGACCAAACTCAAATCTTCAGTCTCCCACAGGATGCGCTTTGATGGGTATTTCCTTAGCACCATCTGCTGCTATTCTTGCCCTGTGACCCACAGTGTTCTCACCTACAAACCCACATCATACATAACTTCCCAAGTCCATGCTTCTTCTTGGTTCCAGTGACTGCTGCTTAACCCTCATCCATGTTGGTTCTTGTCTGTGGCTTAGCCAAGATTACCTGACCAGTTCTGGTCAATGGAATGAGACTGGACTTGTCCTTCTGGGAAGGACAGGTCTCTGAGAGTTGGCCTTCCTAGGCTTCTTGTGTGTTGCTGTACTGACTGTGGCAAGTTAAGTGCATCTCTGTGGGAGTGGTTCTTGCATGAGATGCCAAAACAGCCAATAACCTTTGGTTATTTTGAGTCACTGGGTTTTGGAGTTATAGAAGGTCGAAGTTCACTCAGCATACACAGTGTTAAGTGTATGAGCTTCTATTCTACGAGTAATATAGTTATTGAGAGCCTCAGACCCCACAGACATGAAAAGCATTGCAGGATTTGAGGTCCTAGACTAGTATTTGGGATTGTGACCAGAAAGGAAACCTGGCTATTGGAAGTTAGTAAGAAATGAAGTAGATTCAATTGAGAGCATGCTTAAAGAAATCCCTGTTGTTGGGTTATTTGTCTTTAAATCTCAAGTCAAGGTCTTTTGCTGTGGGCTATATCCAATGATCTAAAACAATTGAAAGAAAATATATATTCAGATTGCTTTTTAACAATATGTAAATGGTTTGTTTTAAGCTAGATATAATTTGAGAATATATAATGAGAATACTTAGAAGCTGGAAAACATTGATAGGATTTATAGAGAAAAAGTGTCAAATTAGGCAAAAAAAAGTTGTAGATAGTTTTTCATCTGGACCACCAGCCCCCCCAAAAACCACACAGAGACTTATTAATTATAAATGCTTGGGTGATAGCCTTAGGGTTGTTACTAACTTGCTCTTCCAGCTTAAATGAATTCATATCTCTTATCTCTGCTCTGCCATGAGGTGATACCTTCTTTCAGCACAGTGTGTTCATCTCTTGCTTCCTCTGGTCTCTGGCTGCTGTCTCCAACCTCCTTCTTCCCAGTGTTCTCTTAGTCTGGCTCACCTGCCTAACCTCTTTCTGCCTAACTATTGGCCAGTTGGCCCTTTATTAAACCAATGAGAACAAAACATCTTCACAGTGTACAAAAGGATTATTTCACAGCAGGTTTTTGTTTGCTTTTGTATTTTGAGACAGAGTTTCACATAGACCAGACTGGTCTTGAACTTGCTATGTATTTGAGATGATCTTGAATTTCTAGTCCTCCTGGTTATACTTCCCAAGTGTTAGGATTTCAGGAATGTACTGTCCTGCCTGTCTAAGTAACAGAATCTTGATTTATCACAGCTTGAGCCAGAGGGATACTCTACTGAAAGGCTACCTTTGTAAGGACAGTAAGGGGGCAGCTGGACCTCAACCAGGAACTATGACGCGCCAGTAGGTCCCTGTCTAATGCTTCTCCTGGTCTGCCTTCCTTCCTCTGCCCACCACTTCCTGTTTTCATGGTCACTGTTCTTCCACTCTGGCTGTAGACAGATTCCTGGTTCCCCATTTTAAGCCTTTAGTAAACACGCAGCTACCATTAAAAAGCTACATTTTTTCCAGCCCTCACGCTGCAGAAGAGAGTTCTTATATGTTGCCTCTCTCTAGCAGGATTGAAGCCAGGAACACGCCAGCCACTAGGCTAGTCGTATGTATGAGGAAGCATTTTCCAGAAAGGAATCTTCTCAGGGAAATTTGAATGTAAAGTTGTTGGTTTAAAAAGAAGCGCCAGAATTAATGAAAATTCGTGATTGTTCTCTGGATAGCTACTACTTTCTGGAAGCGTCCATCACCTTCTCCTTTGTGGGGACTTCAAATCTAATTTGGAGGCAAGATGGGTAGATTTTAAATGTCTTGAGTTGTTCCAAACATGGTTTTTGCTCACCTCCTTTATCGTTTCTCTTCTGATAGAGAAGTCATCTTGGAAAGAGCCTAGGCTTGTGGCTTATCCCACTGTGCTGGTTAGAGCACTTTCACAGGGACAGAATCTAGCTTCACCTGGAGGAGTGGCCTCTGGGCATGCCTGTGGGGGATTGTGTTTATTATGTTAACGGTGTGGGAAAATCCATCTGAATTTTGGGAAATACCATTCCCTGGGTAAGAGAATCCTAGATTTTATCAAATGGAGAAAGTGAACAGAGCCCTGGCATGCATCCATTTCTTTTTGCTTCTTGTTGTGGGTGTTGGTGTAAGCAGCAGTTTCAAGCCCCTGCCACCTAATTGCCCTACCACAATGGGTGGTACCCTCAAATTGTGAGCCAAAATGCACCCATTTTCCCTTAATTTGCTTTTATCAGGGTGTTCATCACAGTAATAGGAGAACAAAGATAATCATCAACTATAAGTTACTAAAAATAAAATTTCCCAGTCTCATATATGCATGTATACATATATGCATATACATATCATCTATCTATCTATCTATCTATCTATCTATCTATCTATCTATCTAT
>LOEQ01005268.1:39218-62538 GCA_001685075.1 Bramus lutescens
ATCTATCTATCTATCTATCTATCATCTATCTATCTATCTATCTATCTATCTAATTTATTTTTAAAAGATTTTTTTTAAATGGCTCCATTACTGAGATAAAGAATGGGAGTTGGTATCCTAGCAACAGAAATTTGTATGAGATAATGATGTTTGACTTGGATCTTCTGCACCAGAGTGTTGATACAGACTTAACTGGTTTGTCTAAAACGATGCTACAGTTAATATTTGCACAGTAAGAATCTTAGTGAACCATATTTTCTGAGACTTGTGGTTAAGAAGCCTTTAATCTCGCGCTTTGTTGTTTTTTCTTTACAAGATGTGCCACTGCCTCGCTGTGCGATGGGATGAATGCACTGTGCTTAAGAAAATGCAAGATTCGGGAGTGTTTGCTCGCAAGGAACAACGAAGAGGGTGGCTTGCTCGGTGACTGTCCTGGTTTGCTTTCTATTGCTGTGATCAAACACCAACCAAAACCAAGTGGGATGGGGAAGGGGTTTAATTCAGTTTACAACACCCAGCGAACTCTCCATCACAGAGGGGAGGTCAGGGCAGGAGCAGAGAACATGGAAAGATGCGCTTACTGGCTTGCTTGGCTACCTTTCTCATGTAGCCCAGGCCTACAGCAATAGCCCATATCAATTAGCTGTCAAGAAACTGCCTCACAGGCCCTCACAGGCCCATCTGATGGAGACAATTCCTCAATGGAGTTTCTCTCTTCCCAGGTGTCTCGAGTTTGTGCCAGTTGACAAAACCTAACCAGCACAGATGGTGAGTAGATGTAAACCCAGTCTTCTGGAGGCATAGGTAGGTGACCCAGAGACTCTAAATCCCTCTACAAGGATTCTTCATGGAATCAGCAACACGGCTGAATTTCAGGGCGATCTCTGCCTCACCCCAAGTCCAGATGTAGCTTTTCTTTACTGAAGTCATTCACAGAAAAGGAAAGGTGAGACACAAGAGAACACGGTAGGGAGACCCACCCATGTCCTCCCTGGGACTTCCCAGGTAGACTTCTCACAGGACTGTGAGATAGGACCAATGAGTCATTGAAGAATCTTCCTGGTCCCATATGTCCTCTGCCTAAGATGCTCCCAAACCCTTCATCAGCCAGCTGGTTTGAGATGGTCGTACCAACCCTCTGAGACTCTGTTAAACCTGAAAGGCCGTTATGGTTCAGAAAAGAAAATGATGTATGAATCCAGAAAAGGACTCCAGATATACAGCTTAGAGTAGATACTATGCTAGTTCATACAACTTGAGTGTGTTCTAGAAATATTTCTCTACCAAAGTGCAGCATTGCCAAGCTGGCTTGTTTATACTTTTTTCATTATAGCACACTGTGATTACCTTGTATTTATTATATATTTTACCATTTGGATGAGTTCCTTATTACTGAAAATTTAAGGCATTTCCCAATCTTACCCATACAAAAAGTATATTATGAACTCTAGAGTTGAGCCTTTTGTTTACCTGTTTCATTGTTGATTAACTGTACTTTTCCAGAATCAGAGTTACTGGAGCAAAAGAAGATCCAAAAAAAAAAAAGTGTATATTTTTCTGTATACCATTCAGTTGCTGTCTATAAAGGGTGCAGGAATTTATATTCATATCAGCAGTGTAAGGGAGCTAATTATTAGCAGTCTTTTCAGAAAACAATATTTTATCATAAATGCTGGCCATTGTATATGTGAAACACTCTATAAGAGTTTTTTTTTTTTGCTTCAGCCAGAATAACAGAGAACAACTCTGTTTCAACAAAGAGGCTTTTGTTATTTTACTATTAATGAACACTGCAAGTTTTTATAGTCATTAAACACTCACTTTTGTTTGTGTGTGAATTGTATACATGCCCTTGCATGCATTAGTGTAGGTTAATTGGTTTTCAGTTCTGTAAAACATCCATCCATTAAAGGTAATAGCTTCCAGTCTTTATAGGACTTATTTTTACATATAAGCTTACAAGTGCTATTTTATATGATCAGATCTAGTTTCTCCCCACTGCCTTCCTTTCTTTTAATGGTGTTCCACTTTAGTGTTAAGCTAAGAAAAGAATTGTATTTTGTCAGATTATATCCACATGGAGAGAAATTTCTCCCCTAGTGTACTTACGATTGTGAATTACTATGTTCTTTTAAGGACACCATTCGATTGCCTTCTGGATTTTATTATTGTTGGGAAGCCAGCTGTAAACATTACTAAGGCTTTTAAAAAGCTAATGTGCATTTTCTGACTCTTTTGACGCTCCCCCTTGTCTTTGACTTCCAATAGATTTTTAGTCTGCCTGTCTGCCTGTCTGTCTGTCTCCAACTCTCCCCATATGCTTCTATATTTACTTTCATTGTGAATCTGACTTGTCCCAATCATGGCCGTATTCTCTTCTAGTCAGCCTCTTTCTCTGTACAGCTCAGGTTGGCCTTGAACTTGCTATGTGGTTGAGCTGGCCTTGACCGCCTAATCCTCTTCTTTGAAGTTGGATGTGCCCAATGGGCCTTTGAGAATATAGAGGATTATAATTCTGTGCTATGGGTGAATTTTAGACTCTGTAAATGTCTTATGTTTATGTTGGGAAAGAAGAAAAAATGTCTTCTGTAATTGAAGGGATTATATTATTCTTATGATGTTAAAGAGTACACATCCTACTGAGTAGAACATTATTGGCTCTCATGACTAAAAATTCCATTATAGATTTAGTTTCATGTTCTGTTAGCTTCTGGGACTTGAACAATAGCATTGGGCCCCAGTTTCTCTTTCACGATAAGCTGCACTTTGTATTAGTTCTTAAGTTTGTTTTATACTGTAAATATTGGCCTTACCAACCCAAACCCTTATCATGGTCAAGTTGTACAAAAAAGAAACTTGCTCATGCTTTATATTTTTTGATTTTGCCTCTTGTACACACTTTTATTTTAAGTTAAATTCTCTTAATGTATTCTGATGACATTATAATGATCAGCGACTGGGCCACTGAATATTTGAAATATTAAAGAAAGCACAATTAATTAGTGAAAATAAAGCCAATAAATTATAAAGGTTAATGTTACAGACACAGCGCTTAACAAATACTTAGACGCTTAGGCACTAAATAATTAGGCACTTAGAGGCACAGTGGGTACCAAATATTTCCAAAGGTTTGCTCTCTATTGTCACTGGTAATGGATGAGAACCTTGTAAATCGAAGATTGATTTGTGTTGTGTTTTTCTTCCTCTTTAAGTTCCCAGCCAATAATAGTTGAGAGTAGTCTCGCTTCCTTGAACTCTCAAATGCCAACGTCTCGAAATCTATGGTTGGTTTCAATCAGCGTTTTCTCTCATTTTTCTTTCCGATTTAACTTAGGCCACACTTCCTGTTTGGGAATGGAGGTGGAGACAGGAACTGTTTGGACTTGTGGTTCTTCTGTTGCGCTTCCTTCAGCCAGCCTCTGTGGTTCTTATCCCTTTGGGCTGTCTGTTCTGTTCGGGACCCTCTCCTTTATGACGGGCTCCCTATCAGATATTTGCATGGTTTCCTGAGCGTCTCTCTGGTTGTGTCTCGTTCATCAGCAGGTTTCTGTGTTCCAACTCCACCGTGTTGGAACCCACTGCCCTCCTTCATTGGCTCTGTCTCTTGTGTGTGTATTGCTTTAAAATTGGACACTTTGGAGGGTGGGGCTTGGAGTGCAAAAGGAAATAAATCTTTGTTAAGCCACCTTGTACCTGGAACTCAGTTGGTTTCCTTTTGAAACTGTATCTAATAAGCTATTAGATAGCTCATCTCTCTGCTTCATTTCACATAGTGTAATAGTTGATTCTGAGATGAGCAAGGCTTTATTTTTGAGGGAGAGGGTACAAGAAGGAAACCTCACATTACTTCTGCTGCCAAAGTCTACTAAGAGACATGGCTGAACATAATTGAAAATTCAAATAGGTGAGAGATTTTTACAATGCCATCTATAACATTTTATTACAGAGACAAGTGCCTGTAAAATTAAGAGGATGGAGTCTTTTGGCAGACTATAAGTTAATTACTTTGGAATTTCAATTATTTCCTTAACGTTTGCTACCAGGCTTTGCCTAAACCAAAACTTCCAAGTCATGGCTCATGTCACTTTGCTTTCTTTGGTTGTTTAATTAAATATCTTTTTTGTCTCCTTATAAAGATAAACCAAAGCTAGTTGCTATGTGCTCTTACTCATGTTAGCTTATCTTTTTGGTGTTCTAAAAAGGCAACTGTAGGGCCAAACACCATGAACCAAAAAGTCTGTAAATAACCATAAAAAATTAATCAGAATTTACCAGAGCATGTGGTTTCTCATGAAGTTTTGATGTGGATTCTTTAAACTGAAAGTAGTCGAGGAACTGATTTCCTGTGTTATCAAGCTGCTTTCTAAGGTTCCCTGCTGGCCCACCTACTTGGTTATGTAATTAACTTCAGCTGTCAAAGGCTTCCGTTTGCTTTTGGCTGTATCTTTAGGAAAATATGAGGCTGTTCTTTGAAACCCACGTGTGTTGCGGGAACAATGACTTCCAAGTACCTTTGGTGACTTCCCCCGCTAGGATGGAAACATGTGTTCTGAATATTCCCCAGAAATTCTGTTGTCATGCACCCAGATTTGAGGTTCAAAAAATACAGCCAGTGCCATGAGTACCCTTCCTAAGCAGGGAACATAAAACAGGTTTCTACTGATAATGAGATTAACACTGATTTAACAATCAACAAACCCAGATGCGATTAATCTTTATTTTAGATTCATACTAATAATACCTTCTTTAAATATCGCGCCCAGGAGGCTCAGAATTTTGCACATGTATTTATTTAAGTGTCCACCAATAGGTGAATGGGTAGGAAACATGGTATAAATGCACGATGGGGCTTTATCCAGCCATGAAGAACAGGGAGACATCAGTGTTTGCTGGAAAATGGATGAAGTGGGAGATCAGTATATAAGGGAAGAAAATCCAGATTCAGAGAGACAAATATTAAATGTTTCTTCTCAGTTGTGGATTCTAAATTTTGTATAGAAACATAATAGTATATGTGCATACACATATTATATATTATATATATGAGTATACATATATACATATATAGACATGAAGACAGAGGGAGACAGGGAAGGAACAAGGCCATCAACAGTGAGGGAAAGGAAGGGGTAAGGAAATCATGGGTGGATTAGAGCCAAAGTATATTATACATTTGAAAGAGGTTATCTTTGTGAAAATCAGTGCTTCATTCAAAGAGCATAGGCCAGTGAAAATTTCATAGGCAGAAGATTGCTAATGAGACGATATTGATCCTGTGGTAACAAACCCGCCTAGAAGAGACATTGTGGACATTAAAATGCACATGCATTAAAATTCAAATGGACACATTAGCTCTGTGCTTTGAAACTCTTCTTTGGAGGATTATAGGGCATCACAGAGAATTAGAAATTTCCATACAGATGAGACGACAGTCGCTTGTTGAAAAATCAATGCAGAGAAGAGATCAAAATTAAGATTAAGATTTTCCTGGGTAGTTTCGCTCTGTCATGAGACCAGCAAATGCAGATAGCTCTGCACTAATTGGGATTAATAAGTATCAACAAAAACACCAGGGTGTTGAAGTTCCTAGGAGGACATGCTGGGAGCTCGGGGTAGCGTAAGGATGGAAACAGAGGTAGTGAGGATCATATGGCGTTTCACACCTGCACGGAATTCTTAAGAATAAAGAAAACTATGATGAAATAAGAATAAGGAAAGAAGATGCCATGTGTGATATAAAAACAGAAAGGGGACCAGAAGTGGTGGGCCATGGGCAGGGGAGGGGAGCAGAAGAGAGTCATGAGAATGAAACCTAGCGTTTGGTATGCTAATAAAAAAGCGAGCCCTTATCAAATAGAAGAGAGAAGAGAAAGAAAAAGAAAGAAAAAACCCCCACAAATGAAGCGACTGATTTCCATTCTTTGCAGCGAGTTTTGTTTCAATCATTTTACCAGTAGCAATAAGGATAGTTCTTCCTCCTTAGAAAGTATTTTCTTTTACAGTATAAGTTCATGTATAATGTGTTAGATAGCCTGGGATAACATTTTTGGACAAAGTGTGGTTGTGATTTTCTTGCCCCCATCTTCATCCCCTCCATCCTTGTTCAGCCTTGTTTGCTTCCTCTCTTTTCCCTTCTCATGTGCCAAGCATCCTTCATCCACGCTCTGTCCTTTCTCACTACCTAATATTGTTCTCTCCTGCTCTCCTTTCTTGATATTTCAACTTCACCCATACTTATATTGGTTTATATACATAGGTATACATGACAGGATATGATCTCCGTACAAGGGGAGACATTTTTTCTTTCTTTCTGTGCATGGGTCACCTCATATAATATACTATTCAGGACTATTAATTTTCTTGAAAATTTTATTTTTCTATGCAGTTAAATAATATTCCATTGTATATACATACCACATGAATAATTATCTATCTAGCTTTTGCTGGACATCTGGGCTAGTTCCATTTCCTTGTTGCCATGAACAGAGCAGCACTAAACAGATGTGTGAATGTTCGTGGTAAGATATGGAGTCCTTCAGCTATATTCCCAGGAGTGGAATAGCTGGGCTACATAAGAGTATTTTTAAATTCCATTTGTCATCCAGAATAGTGTTATGAGGCTGGTGACAACTCAACACGGGTACCTTGACTTCTGCTTCAAAGCAAGAAGCTTCCAGGGTTGGAGAAGGGGCCAGCTCGTGGTGAAGAACTAGAAGCTAGACCAATGTGGGTTTGTTATGTGCCCAGTATATGGGTAGGGCAATGCCTGCGATGTCAGTGAACCCCAGAGTTCTCATTGGTGAATGACCCTTCAGGAAATTGCATGGCTTAATTGAAGAGATGCCAGTCAAGGGCTCATTGTGGTTTCTGTCCCAAGGTGAGTCACTCAACAAGTAGTAATAACAGCACTCACTGTTGGGACAATAGTTTCTGCCTGTCAGTCACCATGAACAGTACTTTTCTGCAGCAGAGGGGCAGGAAAGGATTTGTCTTCCCTTTTCAGCATTGCATCAGACTTACCTGAGGATGAGGTGGGGCAAGAACAACACATAACTGGGTCTCTGTTGCCTCGGGTCACCATCACCACTTCCGGCTCCTTCCATCCTGCTGGATTTCTCTTGGTCTATCCCATTCTCTCTGTGTGCAGAAGTCTCCAGCTGTTTGGAACCATCAGCAGACTTACAACGCAGCATGCTTTTAGCATCACACCAATGAGTTGCCTTACTGATGTCACAGAGATTTAACGAGATAATAAGCACTCTTCTGGAACAGCCTGTTGCTCACACTGCAGGATGCCTATGAAATAGTTGGAATATCTATGTGTGAAGGAGCTGAAGTGCCAGGATATGATGAGATAGCCATCCTTCCATAGGATACCACTGTCCCTGCTCCAGTAGGGCCCATGCTTCAGAATGCTCACGGAGTAAGGATGATTGTTGAATGGGGCTGTTATTCCTTACTAAAGACCATACTGCCCTTAGTACAGTGCTTGACAACACTTTAAAACAACAACAAAAAAGAAAGGCAGTGTTTGGTGATGGAGAACCCTGTGTGGAGCCCATGTGTCTGAGGAGAGCATTGCATCAATGGGGTTGGTGGTTCTCCAATCCAAGCTCACCTCCACTTGAGATTTTACTTGTCCACTTTCTTTCTCGGTTTCCCCCAATATATTTCCTCCTTTGGGATTCTCTGAGATTAAAAATCAGTGGCCTATAGACAACACATTGACTCCTTTTTCTATATAAAGAACGTGAGATCTCAAAAAAGCAATTCTATGCTTAAAAGCATGAGCTAATTAATATCTCAAAATGTCACAGAACCCAGTATTCCAGCCACAGTTTTCCCTCATAGTGTGCGGCCTCCTCATTTACCTTAATTTGCCTCCTCCCTTAACAAAGAGAGCTCAAGTAAGTCCCACTTTCCTGTGACACTGTGAGACTTCCACGTCTATACAACAGAAACAAGAAAACAACAATGGGCACAGCACTGATGGAACTCACCCCCACCCCACCAACCTCTGGAAAACCTGAGATAGCTTGGATAAGAATCTTTATCTTTAGTGGTTTAATCTAGGTCCTAGCCAGCCTCATGATGCTCATGATCATAACCCATAGCCTTGGTTTGGATGTGAGAATTCTGTGGTGAGTCATGGCCTCCTTTCTTCGCCAGAGTTACCAGCCACTCTTCCTAAGTACTCAATCGGAATGACCTCAGACCATACCATTTTTCCAGCCAAGCTGTTGAATCCTTGAAGCAAAGACACTGGTTCCAGAGTCCCTCATGACAGCAAAGGCCTTCTGCCTAAGCGCGAGGGAGGAGAACTTGGCTGGCTGGACACAGTACTCTCTGCTCTTTTCCCATCATGCATTGTGAATCTGTGTCCAAGAAAGATTGTCCTGGTCATGCAGAAAAGGATGCTCCTAATGATGTGACACCAGCACCTGTATTTTAAGTGTCTCCTTCACCGTCTGAGGCAGCTGAATCTATGCATCAGGATAATTTTTGAAATCTATAGGAGGCTGGCACCATGGCACATGCTTAATTAGCAGTCCTTTCCTTTGGGATTCATGCTTTGAACAGCAGTGGCTGTTCTAACAGTTGGATAGGATGAGACAATGTGATAGAGGAAAGATATTGGCACCAAAGGAAATTTAATGACAACTGGGTGAGAAAGTTGAATTCAGGTGCAAATGAGGGAACATCCAGGTTTATTTCCTTTTCACATAAACAAGTTTTGGAGGTGTATGGTTCCAGATGTCTGATGTCTATGGGATTCAGGGTAAAGACTGGCATGCCTCTCTTTAAGGACACTTCTTAGAGCACTTCTACACACACCCTGACCACCACAGCTGAGTCACTGTGATATGTAGCTGCAAAGGAGTCCGGAAAGATACCTGCTAGGTTGGCTGAAAACTAGAGGTTGAAAGTTGAAAATTCAGGACAGTTGTTTGGAGGATAATGGGGTTTTGTTTTTGCTGTTTTGTTTTTCTCTGCTTTCAGAAGTTCATGCCAGGGAGAGAAAAAGAGCAGATCTGAAAGCTTTTCTGAGGAGGGAACATTTAAACTGAGTTTCAGAGGAAGGGCAGGATCTTGAGTGGAGAATCAGAAATCAGTAACTGTTGAGGTTGTTTGTTGGTTCCTGACTACCTGGCAAGCTTACACCTGAAACAATCACACAGAAACTGTATTAATTAAATCACTGCTTGGCCCATTAACTTTAGCTTCTTATTGGCTAACTCATATCAATTTAATGCATTTCTACTAATCCCTATATCGCCACATGAGTCTGGCTTACCAGCTAAAGTTCCGGCAATGTTTATCTCCGCCAGTGGCTCCATGGTGTCTCTCTGCCTCTGCCTCCTTCTCCCAGCATTCAGTCCAGTCTTCCCCACCTACCTAAGTTCTGCCCTATCAACAGGCCAAGGCAGTTTCTTTATTCATTAACCAATAAAGCAACACATAGACAGAAGGACTTCCCACACCAAGTATCAAACCCAGTGAATGCTTTGGAGCTCACTGGCCCTGGAAGGATGGCAGATGTTCATAGTAGATTTCTATGTTTCAGATCAAGGGATTATGTCACACAATGTTGCCATTGTATGTGCTACTTTATCTAACTACATCCAACTTGCTGCTAAAGTCTTGATTATCACATCAAGCCCACAGAAAGTGAGACATAATTAGGAAATAGATCCATCACGACATTGGCAATGTACATCAAGTAGGATAATCACTTGTTAAATGAAGAAAGATATTCAGAAGGTTAATTAATCTTGGATTCTGATGATGATAGGTAATGTGTGTGAAAGTCATCCCTGAGACCACTCACACACATGTTCACTTATTAATAGGCACCATCAAAGCATCACAGCCAGTGTAAAACCACAAAATGATTAGTTCTGATGCAGAGGCACACACAGCCCATGATGGACAGAGAGCAGAGGGGCAGTGACGACAGAACACTGTCACCATAGACACAGGGAATTGTCAGGCATGCTCCTCAGAATGCAACACACACATGGATTTGATCTTACAATCACACCATGACCTAGCTGTCTATTATCTCCATATTCTTCAGATAAGAAACTGAGCCACGGAGAAGTTCAATAATTCACTCTGAGTCTTATGACTAAAAATCACAAGGAAGCACAGACAGGAAGTCAGATTCATCATGGACAGGAACACTGCAAAGAATAGATCCCCAGTTCCATGACTAACCTGAACTGGACCGTTGGGGAAATCATTTCATCCCTGTGTCTCAGCTTCTCACTGTTCCTATAACCGAGTAAGAAGTTGTGTATGTAAGATGGTTAGTCTGGGTCAGTGCAGGTAAGTGCTTAATAGTTAAAGGTTTAGCCAGGCTAAGTCATGAGTTGTCAATACTATCTGGTATCTGGTACTTAACCAAACACATCAAATGGAAGACTAAAAGCTATTTATGACGTGGCATTACATTTTCCCATTATTCCACCCATTTACCCCAATCCCCTGAGGTCTGTCTCTGTCGGTTGTCAAGGATGAGCTGCTTTGTTACGGCCATCTGCCGCTGTGCTGTGCAACAACAAACAACATCTCCCTGAAAATGTTTACAAATGCTTCTTACATTACTGCGGCATATTTTTTTCATTAGGCTGTGGCATCTCCATTGAAAAATTATTTTAATCATTGCAAACTGAATTATACAAGGAGAAAGCATGGAAAGATAGCACTTAAAGGCTCTGTGTACATTAATTGCCTCAGCTAATGAAAGAAACATGACTTAGCCGATGCACACAACATGAATCCTAAGATGCACGGACAATTGAGTGCGGTAATAAAACAAGTATTAGAGTGTTAAATCCAATACCCTCATTATGCCTCATGCAGCACAACCAACCATGTACCTGCTGTTCTGGAAGCATCTCCTCCTCTTGACACTGAGACTTAATTATAGAGCCAGGCTTTGAGTGATCTCATGTGACATGTGCTTGGGGACCTGCAGAAACCCAACAAAATTATATCAGATAACTCCTTGATTTTTTTTTTGAAAGCTGATAAAAGCACATTGGTCAAGCTGATTTTTAGTTGGCCATGATGATCCATAGGCGTTTTTAATTAAAGCATGAATTATTTATAAATACACACACTTTATTTCACTTACTTGAGATCTTGCTTTGTCTCCCTTGGCTCTGTAAACTAGTGAATTATTAACTCAAGGGTAATTTGTGTCCTTGTGCTTAAGAGGGTGTGCATCGATTTCTCTGTCTTTTCACTTCATGAACCCTGGAGTAACGATGATAAAGTCATGATGTTTAAGAGATGCGAAGGGGAGCCTTGCTCTCAGTGCTCAGCTAGACTCTCAGACCACCAAGATGTTAGTTAGGGAGAGAAGAGGCTTGGGGACTCACAGCCTTCTCTTCAGAAACCATAAGCAGGACCCTATCAGTGATAAGGGCACACAGTGGGTGTGATGCACTGTAAGCCCCACCCTCACCCCCTTGTAGATGCTCCAAGGGCAGGGGTGAAAATAAGAGAATAAATAATTGTCTCTAACAGGTGGCTTATTCAAAAGTAATTGCCTTTCTAGACTAAATAAATTCTTTTCAGGAAGATAGACATGGGAAGCTCATTGCCGTCTTTGCGTGCTAGTGCGCAAGTGTGTGTGCATGTTCTCATGTGTGTGCATCTGCATGTGGAGGCCAGCTGGCAACCTTGTCTGTCATTCTCAAGTGCCACCCACCTTGTGTTGGGACAGGGTCTCTCACTGACCTAGAGTTCAGAAGTAGGCTAGGCTGGCAGGCGAGTGAGTCCCAGGTGTAGTTGGTTTGTTTTTAATCTTCGGCCTTTTGCTCTTTGGAAGGCCCACCACCAAGCTCCCAAATAAATCTTAAGAGGTTTATTCTTTATGAAAACTCAGCCTTAGCTTGCTTGTTTCTAGCCAGATTTTCTTAAATTAACCTATCTACTTTTTGCCTCTGGACTTTTATCTTCTTTCTCTGTTCCTGTATACCTTCTCTTTCCTTTTTATTCCACGGCTTACTGTGTGGCTGGGTGGCTGGTCCCTTCTTTTCTTGCTCCTCAGTTCTTTTCCCAGATTCTTCCTCCTATTTATTCTCTCTGCCTACCAGCCCTGCCTATCCTTTCTCTGGACTTATTATTGGCTATTTATCTCTTAGTAAGACCAATCAGGTGTTTTAGACAGGAAAATATCACAGCTTCATAGAACTAAACAAGTGCACCATAAAAGAAGGCAGCACATCTTCGCATCATTAATCAAATGTTCCACAGAATAAACAGATGTAACACATCTAAAATAATATTCTGCAACACTGAGAAATCTGCCTGTCTCTGTCTCCCCAGAACTGGGATCACAAGTACTCGCCATGTTTCTTCTTAAGGTGGGTTTTAGGTGACTAGATGTAGATCTGCATGCTTGCAAGGAAAGTGCTTTATTTGGTGATCTGTTACCTGAGCCCCCATTGCTGTCTTGTGTGTGTATGTGTGTTTTAATTTATAAACAGTGTAGCATAATTAATTATCCCTCAGTAAATTCCGACTATGTATAAAGGCAAATGAATTTCTTTTCTTTGCTTCCCAGATACATAAATTGACATTTTTCACAACAATTAGCTTAAAAGTTCCAACTAACATAAGAGTCTTTCAGAATTCTTCTTTTTTTAAGGTTAATTAAAATATTCTTTATGTGGTTGGAGAGGTGGCTTAGTGTTTAAGAGCACTTGGTGCAATTTCAGAGGAATGGAGTTCAGTTCCTGTACCCATGCCATGTAAGTCACAGACACCTGTAAGTCCTGTCCAAGGTGATTCAAAACCCTCTCTGTCCTCTATGAGCACCTGTAACACATGTGTGTGCCACACATGCACTCATGCACTCACACATGCAAATACACATGAATAAAAAAAAAGAAGTCTGCTTTAGGAAAGTCCCTTTAACTGGCAATGTTTCAAGAGCTAATTATAGGGCAGTTGCTAGGTGAATTATAAATGTATCTACTATTAAATAAAAATCCTACTTCAACTAGCATTTGTAGTGCGTTTGCTGATTTTAGTTTTCCAAGTTTTTGTCACTTTGTTTAAAGGTACTCCTTAGAAGCTAAGTCAGCAAAGGCCATTCTTAACAGATGTGTGAGTCGAACCTCCAGGATCTCAGTGATGTTTTGGGGGCATTTTACATCGGGGTTGGTTACAGGGAAGGAATTAATGAGGAGAGCGACACAAATAACAGGCCATCCAGGCTCATCTCAACCCAGCTTATGCCCAAGAAGACTTTGACATATCTGATCTTTAGAATGGATCCTCAGCAAGTTTCATGACATCCCCGTGGGCCTTGAGCATCTCCATCTCTTACTTCCCAAATGATTCTGAGGATTCTGAGACAGATTACCTGAAAACATTGCAGAGCCTGGAAAGAGGTTGTGTTGATCTTCCCAGATTAAAGCACTTTTACTCATTATGGTTATTCAGACTTGTCCCAAATCTCAGCCTTCATCAACTTGCTGCTTGTTCAGGGAGGTATAGAAGTCTAGAATGCTGAATGTGACCATCGGGTGAGATTAGGGTGTTTGGAAGAATGAGTACATGGACCACAGGTACCGTAAGGGTTGGGGATGGGTAGCAGTGCTGACGCCCAGGCAGTAAGGAAGCTGAGCACAAGTAGAATTGCCCAGTGTGTGTGTGTGTGTGTGTGTAGAAGGTGGGGAAAATATGAATAGAATTGAGAGATTTACAAGACCATCTTCACGTCTTTGGAGGCATAGATTATAATGAATTGTCTAAGTGATGGAGAAAAAACTAGTGGCCTGGAAAGACTGGGCTTTAGAGTTTTCAGTTTTTAGTTGAAGATTTCAGAATCGTGTGTCATAAACTTTGATCCTGTTTCCCTTCATTATCCTCTTTCCTCCCTGCCCATTTTAACTGACCCTCTTCTTCTTTTAGGAAGACTAGGATGGATCTTCCAGCAGGTTGCACAAGCCTACCATGCCTCAGGCTGTCTCTGGAGAGAATCAAAAACTCCTCTTTTCTAGCAATAAGGTCCCATGATCTATGGCTTCATTTTCAGTGGGAGGGTAAGGAGAGGTAGGGCTTCCTCCAGGCACTTTAGAATGGTTAGATTATTGTCAGTTTTTATTTTGATAGGAATTTAAATTTACAGCCGAGTGACAAGAGTAGCTTTGGAAATTATTTTACACTTCACCCAGATTCATTAATAGTAATTTTCTCTTACCTATTTCCTTTTGTCCTCCTCTTCCTTTCTGTTTCACACACACTATTTTTTATTAAGTATTTCAGGATAAATTTGAGGTCTTATATTTTTTTTCTTCTATGTACTTTACTTTACAGTTTCAAGAAACTGCATTTTTATATCTCACAGTAAGATGATTGGCATTTAACACTGATATAATAGTCAATAACATACGTCTTCGAGGGTAGGATCCAAATTAGACTCAACGGGACACATTTTCTTGTCTGTTTACCTTAAGCCCCATCTCTTTCTAACAAGCTCTTTAATTTCCCTTTGTTCTCTTGACCTTGACACCCAGGAAGAACACAAGCCCGTTTTTTGGTAGAACACCCCTCTGTTTGGAGTATCTAATTTTGTTTGTTTGTTTGTTTGTTTTGACCAGGGCTATAAGAACTGCAGAGATTGAGTTGGGTCCCCTTCAATGTACTATGGGAGTCATACAGGTTTGTTCCCATGTGGGTTATATGTGTATCACTGTTGATCTCAAGAGGGTTTACCAGTCTCCCTCACTGTGGTGGTATTGCTTCTCCCTTTGTAATTAACAAGCGTTTTGTGGTAGATACTTTTAGGCTAAGTAAACAATATTTTCCTTATCACACTTTCCTTCTGGATCCTAAGCATCCATGGATGATTTTCTCATCCATCTTTGTTGTTGTATTTTTACATTCCATCTATATTTCTTCCAGGAAGGATGCCTGGCTTCCTTATCCATTCATCTACTTACATCAGCATGGTTCATGGGTTTGTTTTAGAGGCTGGGTACTAGTCCACCAATGACATCATTTATTGCAAGGCTTCAATTAATCCCTTCCATATTAGTTCCTCATCCTGGCTTGAATTCTCTTACTTTCTGCAGAAGCACACTGCTCCAGGATATTGGCATTTCCTCTGACCCAGCTTTAGAATCTGCCTTGTGCCCAGAAATCACCAATCCACGCTCTATAAACCTACCTGTATTTGCATTGCTATCAGAGCACAGTCATTTATTCTCTCTCTCTATTTTAACCATGATGAATTCACGTTCTAAGTGGCGGAGTATGTCTTTTTCTCTGCTTTCACATCTATACACTCTGATCTCCAGCAATGAGCATGCTATTAGCCCAGAATGTATGCATGCATATTCAGAAGCAGGAAGAAAGAAGCTGCTTCCCAGGGGGCGGAGGTTGGAGGGGTGAGGGAGGACCTTGCCATCCAACTGGAGATGGGTCTGAATCTGAGTCATTTCTAGCAAGTAAAGGCGACTGTTGACTTGCTGCATTTCCCTAACTGGTGGAAATGATGAGAAGGTTACAGCTGTAGGATCTGCCTGCGATTAGGGGTTTTATTTATTATTATTATTATTATTATTATTATTATTATATATGTGTGTGTGTAATGTAACATGCAAGCGTGTGAGTATTCCTGTGCATGCAGGTGTGTGAATGTGTCTGTGTCTATGTAGGTGTGTGAGTGTTCTTGTATATGCAGATATGTATGCAATGTACAGGTGAGTGAGTGTTCCTATATATGCAGGCGTGTATACAACGTGCATGTGTATGAGTGTGTCCCTGTCATGCAGGTGAGTTCGTGTTCAGGCATGTGAGTGTTCTTGTATATGCAGGTGTGTGTATAAGGTGCAGGTGTGCGAGTGTGTTCCTATACAGGTAGGTGTGTGGATGTTCCTGTAGATGCTGGTGTGTGAATAGTGTGTTCCTGTACATACAGGTGCATGCATACACTGGTGGAGGTCAGAGGTCAGTTTTGTGAGAGCTCCTCAGGAGATCCTCAGCCTGGTTTTTGAAATAGGGTCCTTCCCTAGGACTTAGAATTCTGTAACTAGGTTAAACTGTCTGTCCAGAGAGCCCTGGGGTCCTCCAGTTGCTGCTACCTCTTCCAGTGGTGGGGTTACAAGTACATACCACCATACCTGGCTTCTTACATGGGTTCTGGGGATCAAACTCAGGGCTTCATGGCTGTATGGCAAGCATTTTACCCACCGAGCCATCTCCTCAGCCAGGATTAAGGTTTTGATACTCACCCACACGCCTTTCATTTTCTCTGTGAAGCAGCCCACAGCTCTTCTCTCCTTTCTGGAGGATGAGGAGCTCACAGCTGCCTTTTTGCCCTCGGTTTGGACATATTTGAGATTAGCCTCTCATTCAACTGTTTCCAGCATCGGGTTCTATGGCAGAGACTACTGGCTTAGCGATAAATCCCAGGACACATTGCTCCCAACAAGTCCTTTCTCAGTAATTTCCCTCCAGAGTTCCTGGGTCGGGTTAGATGGCAAAGCACTTCCCAGACATAATGGCCAAGCTTTTGCTTCCGAATCAACAGGAGCATCCTCAGTGTGTCTTCTGTGATGGTTCTCATCACCGATGGCCTTGAGAAGGCAAGTTTGAGAGGAGCTGTGTGGAGCGGGAGGTCTCTTCCTTCTCGTGATCAGTAGAGATGGACTGTTAGTGCAGAAGCAGGAGGCGATGAGATCCAGTTTTTAGTATGAGGAACCGTTTGAAAGCACGGGGCACAGAAGGCTTCCATGTTGGGCCATTGGCTACTTGCTTCTTATGTGTCAAGGAAGGTAGATGGAGTATTGGATGAGAGAATTCTGCTTTGGGGCCTAATATATCAACGGCAGAGAAAAGCCTCTCTTTGAAGAGAACAGTAATCACAGAAACAATGCTTCATTTTAACTTCAGTCCCTAGACAAAGGTGGTTCTCAGAGTCACAGAACTCAGAAGAACTTAACACCTTCACAGACGAAGTGTCAAGGGCTGGGTCGGCCTCAGGACCACTTTTAAAGCATCAAAGCCAAGACCTGAAGCGAGGCGTTTTTCTTTCATCTAGAATGACACAGGGTTACCTCCTAAGCAAACATCTTGGGGAAGCATTTCTGTGGCGATATTTTTGTTGTCGCTGTTGTTGATCTGGAAGGTTTTTGAGCAAGGAGGATCAATAAGTCAGATGTTGTTTTACATTCTTCTGTCCTGTGATCTTCTTGCTCCCTCTGTAAAGTCACCATCATCCGAGTACCCGTCTCTTTCTGTGAGACTTTTGTAATCCAAACCTGCAAACAACGCTGCAGAAAATACCGCAGTGCGTGTCACTCGGAAAACTCACTGTCCCTCAGTCTTCAGAATTAACTCCGTGCGATGACTGTAGCTTGGCAAAACTGGATTATATTAACACCGTACTTCTTCCTTTAGACAAAACTAAATTCAGACCCAAATCAGTGTCCTGCTGCCGCTTGGCAGGAACTTGAGTTTCAGTCTTTTGTGTAACCCCATTTGGAGCCCAAAAGAGAAGAGTACCGACCTGAGCACATGTGACCACCTGGTGATGGCAGATGCCGGTCCCTCTGCCTTGTTTAGCCCTGGAGACCTAACCATACAGCCCGAGACCCTCTTCCCTGAGATCCCACTCTGTCGCACAGTGCAGAGCCCACTCTAGACCTATCCTGTTCAGGATAGAGGTGGGAAGCTGTCCCTACATTTCTTGATGGTTTTTCCCCTCTCGTTTGTCTTTTTAAAAATTATTTATTTTTAAGAACAAATGTAAGTCTGTTTATGGGGGTGGATCTGTTCCTGTGAGAGCAGTACCCCCAAGGAGCCAGAGGAGGTATCTGATGCCCTGGAGCTAGAGTTACAGGTGGTTGAGAGCCACGGAAATTTGAGGCTGGGAATTGAACTCGGATCCCCTGTAACGTAGTGCATATTCTTAATAAGCCGAACCATTTCTCTATCACCTTCTCATTTTTGTTCTTGTGTCATATTTGCAAACTCTCTCTTCTTTCAGCTAGTCTGTGAGATTTAAGAAAAGTTGTGGTGGGGGCTACTCAGCAGTAATATTTAAATTTTAGATTAATTAATAATTGTTGGTATACATATATGCACACAATTTGCCCCCACATATGACATCCATGTGTACATTTCTGAACACAATACATGTACTCACACACATGTTTACATACACATACCTAAGAATACACATATGCGCAAGTGCATACGTGTACACATTCACACCCATACTCCATGTTGTCTATGTCTGTATATTTGTGTATATAGGATAGTCTGTGTTTAAAACATTATGTGTATTTTTGGCACCCTAAGTATACATTTCTGACATTCTCCCAACAGAACTGAGATTCTGAATTAAGTGTGAATCTTCAGCCAACTGTGAGCACACCAGCTAATAAACATTGCTGGTTTGAAAATAATGTAATCTAGAAGGCCCTTTTTTCTGTTTTTGTGAGACCCACAAAATCCAGTGTGTGTGTGTGTGTGTGTGTGTGTGTGTGTGTGTGTGAATTTGCATGTGCATATATGTATGCCTTTATCCTTTTGGATCACACATTACTCCTTTTGGAGTAAATATGTATGCACATGTGTGTGCATGTATGAGTGTGTCCTATGCCTCAGCCACACAGCTGGTTTTGACAAATGCAGCCCACATCCTTGGTGATACCTGGAGTTGGTTGCTGTGTCTGACAGTGATGGACCCTGGGGCCTGCTGAACGAGTGCTGGCCAAGTGCTCAGGATTCTTTCCTGAAAGTTCTGCTCCTTTGGCATTTGATTGACGCTACAGATGAGAAAGGAGGTGGAGTGGTTTTCCCTAGGTCACCTTTGACCTCCAGGTGACCAAGCTGGAATGTCCAACTGGAAAGTTCACAAACTCTCCAAGGAGGTGTTGAATGTAAGTGGTTAGAAGCCAGAACGCTGGGTCCGGGTTCATTTTGCATCTATTGCTCTTGAGTTCTTTGTGGTGGTTACAGTGAGAAGTGTCATGCACAGACCTAGGCATTTGAACACCTGGTCCCTAATTGATGGCCGTCTTCGGGAGTTTGGGAGGTGCGCCTCTGTTGGTGCAAGCCGCCAAACGCAAGCTTTGAGAGTGTAAAGCCTTTAGCCTTCTCTGTTCGCTGCTTGCCGTTCAAACTGCATCCTCAGCTTCTGCTCTGGCTGAAATAAACCCGTTCTTCTATGAGTTGCCTTGGTCCTGTTTTATCATAATGATAGAACAGTAACCAGAACCCTGCATACATATTGGATATTTATACATTCATCTACGCAATCTTATGATTTGTGTTTTTCAGATGCTAAATATATGCACAACAGATTAAGTGTGTTTCCTACCCACTGTACACGCTACTCTGCAGAGATCATTGCCATTACTAGTCTGTACTTTGCTATTGGATTAAGCCCAGACCATCATGGGGCATGGAGAAGCCAGCTTATCATCCATGTGTCCACAGGCTGCTGGCTCAGGTTTAGTGGTAATTATTCTTACTCTCCTTTCTCCATTGCTTGTAGCTGTGGATAGGCTACCTCAGGGCATCTGAGCACATGAGAACTAGCCATGTTTCCCCCAATGCCTCTTGGGTTTCAGAGTACAAGCACTTGTACTTATTTTATTTAGGAACCCTTGGAAACCCACTGATGTTAGGTGGCTTTTCATATAAAATGACCTCATTCGAAGCCATACAAGTTTTTTTTTTTCCTTCTGAGTGGAAGTTGTTTGAGCTGGTATCTGAGTCTGAGGGACTCTTGCCACTGCCTGAGTAAGGGGGTTTCCACCTCTGAATGAAGTCATAACGATACAATTATTCTCCGTAGAGCCAACTCTGCCAGGCTCATTTACAAAGTCACTCAGCCGTGCCTTGGCCACTTACATAGCTCTATTGCTGAAAGGTATTTCTTGCTCCAGCCATTTGGCCCCAAGAACCACATTCATGTTACAGAGAAATCCACACGCAGAAGCGTTCTGCACCAGCGGTGTTACAGAGCTGTTTTGTTAGGTGTAAATTAGATCTGGTCTTGTGGGGAGGAGACTGGATGATTTATATTCTATGAAAGAATTTCATAAAGAATACTAGCCTCTGGTAATGCCCCGATTTCTGATTTTACATATTTAAGCTGTGTATTTAGATATGATTTGAGCATTCCAGGGTATCAACGGTGTTTACAAAGGAAACTGTCAGAGATGGATTCAGGGGGTCTTTAAACTAATCACGTTTTCCTTCTCAGGTCTGATAGAACCCAGAGCATCTTCCCCATGTATCCCGAGGATCAAGACGACATTTTCCGTCATTTGCACACCGCATTTCATGCGGAAGGCTCTCTCACACACCGTCTCACCGTCTGCCACCTTCTGCATGGCAACAGACAGTGAGAAGAGTTGCCGCTGCAGGGATTGGTCAGTGGGGGAAGATCCCCAAGGCAGCGATAGGCTGAAGACAAGCTGGAAGGGTGAAGGCGAAAGCTGTATGTCTCACCTGCCTTTGCAGAGGAGAAAATGGATAGTTGGGCCAATGGCAACCACCCCGGCATCTAAGTAGGAGTCTGTCAGTGTGGAGCCAGGGGTTTGGGTCTGAGCCTTGAACTGTCTTCCTCGTTAGGTGTCTTTAGACACATCACCCAATCCCTTTGAGACTCATTTGTTTTTTTTTTTTTTGCATTAGTCTCATATAAAGCAGGTTGAGCTAGGTATGCAGCTAAAGGTAACACTGACGTCCCGATAATCCTGCCTCTACCTCCCAACATCTGCCATTATAGGCATTAGCCCCCCACTCCCAGCTGGCTCTGATTCCTGGCAGGTATCTCCGTGGCCTACTGACTTACAGTTGCTCCTGTGTGTACTCCTCAGTGGCATGGCCAGATCATACGTTATTTCTGTTTCAGATTTTGATCACCCTCTACGCTCACTGGCATTCACAGTGGCTGGGTCAGTTTACACTACCAGCCTCAGCGTACAAGGGCTTCTATTCCCCAATATCCTCACAGCGTTCATTGTCTTTTGTGCTCTTGATAGAAACCCCAGACGAATCTCTAGTTAAGAAAATTTTTTTGTGGGGGCTGGAGAGATGGCTCAGTGGTTAAGAGCACTGACTGCTCTTCCAGAGGACCTGCGTTCAAATCCTAGCACCCACATGGTGGTCCGCAACCATCTATAACTTCAGTTCCAACGGGATCTGACAACCTCACACAGACACGCAGGCAGGCAAAACACCGAAGCACATAAAATAAAAATAAAATCATTTTTAAAAAAGTTTTTTTTTAAATTTTCTTTTATTTGTATGTGTTTGTGTGTATATGTGTTAGGAGTGCATATTGTGGTACATTTGTGTTGTAGATGTGCTCTTTGTGTTGTGTGTGACGTATGTGTGCTCTCTGTCTGTGGTGTGTGTTATTTTTCGGTTTTCAATGAGAGAAAACATGGAGGCAGAAGCAGTACTTCTCAACATGTGGCTCAGGTCTGTCTGCCTGAGAATTGTTTGAGAGTCTCCGGAAAGAGAGTCCTGAACCCACTCCCGGACCTTTGGAATCAATCAATCAAGCCTAGAAACTCGAGTTTCTGTCCGTCTCTCTGGTGGACTCTAATGTAGTGAGTTAATGACCTTCTAAGCTCAATCAGTCACTCAGTAATGAGTTATACAAAACTAACTGTTGGGGGTTTAAGAAGTAAGTTGTAGGCTCGGTGCTGATTAAAACAAGTTGGTAAAAAGAAACAATAATTCCATGTATATGTTATGTGTGCTGAGTGTGTCTAAGCTGCAGGTTTTAGTGAGCCGTCTCCAGCGTCTAGTGTTTCTGTTGCTATGATATAGCCAATTGGTTTTGACAAGATCTTGGCCCCTTTTTTGGAGGGTGTGTATGTGTGTGTGTGTGTGTGTGTGTGTGTGTGTGTGTTCGTTCTTTTCTCTTCTTCACATATTTGGTTATCAGTTCCATCACAAGAGACATCCTTGTGGTCTATCCACAGAAAGGAAAGACATTTTTATTCAATAATAAAATTATAACATCCCTATTAAGCAAGAGCAAACATCTGGCATCGAGATTGCATGGCTCTATCACAAACATTATGTAGACTGTCATCCTTAAGTTTCAGCATGTAGATGTTGAAAGTATAGATTACAGGGTCCAACCTGGGAAAGGGATAATCGCCTCGGTCTCTCCTGTTCTGGTTTCCCATACCATGGAGTTCAAGTGAAACTTTGGATTTAGTTGCTAAGATACCGTCTTTCCAGACTGAATGAACTCAATAATCTCTCCCAGGCCCAACTAACTTGGTTTCACCAACTATCAACCCTGCTTTAGTTTTTCCAGCTGCTCTTCCTCTCAAGGTTCCAGGTATCACTTGGTTTCCAAAGCAAATGAAACCGCAGACACGCTAAAGATGGCCCTCTGGGTTGGCTCCCCTGAGTGGGTGACTAGGACAGTGTACCAAGGTTGTCCCATTCTGATTGCTTAGAGACTCCAAGCTCCTTAGCGTTTATTATCTCCCTTTTATAACATTGTAGAAATGTTTCTCATACAAAACAATCTGGGTTCACTTTCCCTTCTTCCACTCTTTCCAGTTCCTTCCCACCTCCTCTCCTTATAGATTCACTCCCTTTCTGTCTCTCATTAGGAAAAAACCCAGGCCTTCTAAGAGATAAGAACAAAACATAATGAAATAAAGTATAATAATCAAAACCCATCATATGAAGTTGGACAAGGCATAGCCAACAGAAAAATAAAAGAGCCCCAAGAGGAGGCACAAGAATCAGAGACCCACATGTTCACACACTTAAGAGTACCATAAAAAACAGCAAGCTGAAAGCTATAGTATATCCGCAGATGACCTGGTATACATATTGCCCCATCTCTGTGAGTTCATATGAGCTTTTCTCAGTAGTTTCAGAGGGACTTGTTCTCCTGGTGTCCTCTGTCCCCTTGCTCTCCCCCACTCCTCTGCCTCTTCTGCGGGGGTTCTATGGGCTCGGAGGGAAAAGATTTGATGGAGACACTTCATTTGGAGATGTGTGTTCCAAGGTCTCTCTCTCTATGTGATGTCTGGCTGTGGACTCTGTACTGGTTGCCAGCTGCAGCAGAAGGGGGCCTCTCTGATGGTGCCTCTATAAGGCCCTGATTTATGACTAAAGCAGAGTGTCATTGGGAGTCATTTTATTGTTACTATTTTGTTTGTTTGTTTGAGATGAGCAGTATTCCAATGTGGGTCTCTGTCTCTATCTCCATCCATCGCCAGCTGAACGGTCAATGGTGATATGCAAGATATTCATCAGTGTGGCTATAGGATGGGGCCAGTTGAGGCGTCCTCTCCTC
>LOEQ01005268.1:63453-76937 GCA_001685075.1 Bramus lutescens
TTCCTTCCTTCCTTCCTTCCTTCCTTCCTTCCTTCCTTCCTTCCTTCCCAGTTAAATTGGAGAAGGGGCTTCCTTAAACATATCTTATCATAGTTAAATAAAAATAAATATTAGCGACAAGAATGCCATCTTGCTCTGCATTTAACAGGTTCTTTCCTTTGGAATGACTGCCAGAGTGTGAGGGTTCCTTCCTTTTCCCCACCATTTCTCCCATCCTTCTCTCCCTCCTTCCTTTCCTCTCTTTTCCCCTCTCCCTCCCATCCTCCCTCAATGTCTTCCTTCATCCTTACCCTAAATCTTTCCCTTCCTTTCTCTCTCCGTCATGTTCCCCGACTGCCAACAGCGTAACTGTTCCTTGGTGCTGTGTTGAAGTCAGGGGTGGCTCTCAAGGTATACATATGTGGCTCAGGGGTAGAACGCTGCCTCAGATGCACAAGATTATGGGTCCAATCCAGGGCCAGCTCTTGCCCCACCAAAATGAGAGTACTTCTCATTTCTGCATTCCCTTCCAGCGAAAGGAATGGGCGTGCTTGAAGTTGAGTTTGCAAGGCAATGCTTCCAAGGTGTCTGTCTTGTTGACTTCATTCTCTGAATTATTTCATAATGTTAAAATATGGACATATGACATTTGATATGTATAATAGTAAATGATTACTTAGACGTATACTTTAAAATTAGACACATTGCCATTAATATAATATAGCTATATTTCAGTCATTATATAACCATGCAAATATATGAAGCAGTTTTATCAGTGATTCTAAGTTTTGTGAAATGTTTATCAGCTGATTAGCCAGGAAAAGACTCCTTGAAGGCAAGTCCTTTGGCCTGCTGGTATTGTAAGGGTAGGGAGGTTTTGAATTTCACATTCATCCTTACAATCCAATGCCTTAGTGGGGGAGTCTTCCCTTTGCCCACGATTGATGAGTTTTTATTTCACACTTGGTAGTCATGCATTTCCATGCTGATAATGCTTAACTTTGCTTTTGTCCTTCCCCTAATTTGACTTCAGAATCTCCTTAGAATTACTAACTTGGAAGCCATAAATTTAAATTTGTGAGTTTTCACAGAGTCTTAGAACATGAAGTTTTTAAAAAAATGTTTAAGATAGATTTTGAAAATTTTTGTTCACTTAAAGGAACAAAGTAATATTCAGGACTTCAGAAACTAGTAATAAATTTCTATTTCTAGTTTTTAGGAGTTGTCACTGAAGGCAACACCAGTGTGTCGCAGGCTTTGCCCTTGCCACGGCGATCGTAAATATTTCTGTGAGAGCCTAGAAGGCCTCGCTTCCGTCTAGGCTGGAATACCTAGGAAGTCCAAGCAGGCAGTAAATTGCAAAATGGAATATTTTTTTTGTCTCTCCCGTGGATTCTGCCCTCTCCACCTTGACTCCCACTACAGTCATGGTACAATACTACGTTTCACCAATAGGTGGCACTGCCCAACACATGATTTATTGAGCTGTGAAAACATTTCTTAACTGTGGGGTCTGAGGTTTCTGTAATCTAATGAATTCAACACTGCTTCGGTGTAGAAGGACAGAAATTTTCAGCATCAAGTTTCCATATTTGAAGAATCCCAGGATGACGGGGGCAGGGGAAGGCAGCCAATTCCCTGCAGCGTTAGTCTTTCAGGGTTTCAGTCTCTTGAGCACAGGGGCAACTGTGATTATTACTCTGCTTTCAGGGCCGCGGTGACCCCGCCTTTAGTCACCACGCCCATCAAATAATTATGAAAATCTGCCTTCAAATCACATTCTAATGATTTGCCATACTCCTGTCC
Source organism: Bramus lutescens (assembly GCA_001685075.1). Taxonomy (NCBI): domain Eukaryota; kingdom Metazoa; phylum Chordata; class Mammalia; order Rodentia; family Cricetidae; genus Bramus; species Bramus lutescens. The sequence continues at coordinate 65,239 of LOEQ01005268.1, forward strand.
TGGTTCAAAACTTCCAAGTTTCCCTCCAGCTCCAACTTGCCTTTTTTATTTTATGTTTTAAATTTTGTCAGATTCCAGCTGTGAGGGCGGCAGTGTGTTCCTCTAACCCCAGACACTGGGCAAAGCAGGAGCTATTGAGAGTTAGATCAAGGAAGGGAATTTACAGGTAAACTGCCGCTTGGAGATTTAAGACCTTAAGTCAATTTTCTTCTTGTTGGTATCAGAGAAACGTGAGCATCTCAGCTCGAATGAACTCTGGAGGTTTATTTTGTATCTTTTTTTTTCCTTAAAGCTGTGGGAGATTTGAACACGTGTATCCCTGAAGAGGGCAGGGTCACCACCTCTCTGTGTTGATAATACAGTTCAACTCTCAATTAACTCCTGCTTTGCCCTGTTTTGTCCACACCATGTCAACGTGCATGGCGTCACTGGGTTGGACTTCTGAAGTAAACGCTAGACAGACGCCTTATTACACATCACCTTCCCTGTGTTACTGTGGTCCTAAGCTGCAATTTTTAATGATTGCTAGATAAGAAAAAAGCATTATTTTAATCGATAACATGCAGGCATTGCTCCTTATTCTACAAATATCCATCCATCCGCTCATTTGTTCATTCTCTCTCTCTCTCTCTCTCTCTCTCTCTCTCTCTTTCTCTCTCTCTTGAGACAGGGTTTCTCTGTGTAGTCCTGGCTATCCTGGAATTCACTCTGTAGACCTGGCTGGCCTCAAACTCACAGAGATCTGCCTGTCTCTGCTTCTGCCTCCTGAGTTCTGGGATTAAAAGTGAGCATCATCACCACAGGCTTTGCAAGTATCTATTCTGTTTCATAAGGTTTTTATATTTATTTACTTATTTATTTTTAATCTGGATTCCAAAGAAACCTACATGTCACCTTTGGTTGCTGGGCTTCATTGACCAATTTGAAACATTGTTCTCTTTTCTATACTTCCCATCTTCCTTTTAAAAAATATTTTTAAAGATTTATTTAATATGTATAAGTGTTGTGCCTGCTTGTATGACTGTATACCATGTGTATGCAGTACCCCTAGTCACCAGAAGAGGACATCAGATCTCCTAAGAACTGGAGTTCGGGATGGTTGTAAGCCACCCTGTGGATGCTGGGAATAGAACCCTGGTCCTGTTGGAAGAGCAGTCTGTCTGTGTTCTTAACCACAGAGCCATCTCCCTAGTCCTCACTTTTACTTCTAAACACCATTCATTTGCTGAGGGCAATGAATCTGGAACAGAATCTCTTGCACTAAGCCTGTCCTGTCATCATGAAGATCCCACCAACCTCTTTGTGTTCTCCCTACTCTGGATATTATGTCTGGATGCTTGGTCATGTTCAAGCTAAAATTTTAATAATTTATTAATAATTTATGTGTGTGGGTACCTGTGGAGGCCAAAAGAGAGTTCGAGCTCTTGGAGCTGGAATTACAGGAAGTTGTGAGTCACCCTGTGTGGGTGAACGGGAAGTGAACTCTGGTCCTCTGCGAGAGCAGTGAGTGCTTTTAACTGCTGGGCCAGCTCTCCGGTCCTCAAGATTACATTTAGAAAGAGTAGTATAGATGGTTATGGGGGCTTACTATTAAACCACACTAGTGGCAGACGATTTGTCATACATTTTTCCAAACCTTATTTATTTTATTATTTTTTGTAGTGTTTGGGTTGGCCAAAGTGTCCAGATATTGCCTCATCTAAGCCTCATTCAACATGCAGTCCAGGGTTCACACGGTCTAGAACTGTGACTTCATCAGGAGCTGCACAGAGGTATACACAAAGCATGAACTTGTAGCCACTAAGTGGAACTCACTGAAGAATTCTTGGGTTGGTGACATGTGAGTGGGTAATAAAAGGGCTTGCTTCCAAGACTGATGACCTAAGTTCAATCCCCAGTACCCACACTGAAGAAGGAGAGAACCCATTCCTCGAAGGTGTCTTCTAACCTCCACATGTGTGATATGGTATACTGGACCATAAATAAACACAATTGGAAATAAATAAATAATAAATATAAATGTGCCACAAATTAAAATCAAAGCATTCTTCCTCACCAGCTGTTTTGATTACACTGGGATGGAGTTCATAAGGGAAAGTCAAGATAAAAAGCAATGTGTTCTTTCATTCTCTATTTATTAGGCATCAAAATGAGGGATTGGTGCTCTAGCAACCTCCAAGCAGAACAGTAAAGGGGTTTAAAAGTGAAAGTGGTATCATTACGACCACAAAAATGTTTAAGAGAAAAAAATCCCCACGTTTGATGTGTTTAATCTATCTACTAGAGTCTCTAATGCATAAACTCTCTCACATCTGACACCTTATTTTGATTCTCAATCTCTCTGACATGACCTAGCAAATGAGTTTAGCTGTGTTTTGCTCTCTGGTATCAGAAGCTGTTCCAGGATTCCCTTGTGATCTCCTTGCACTAGGTCTGGACTCAGTCATCTCTCTAAGGACACTGGATTAGTTTTAAGGAAATGACATTGAGCAACCACAGTCTGCATACTGTATCTGATGCTGTAAATATTGTGCAATTCCGGTAAATGACATTGCAGGTTTTGGGAGATTGGATTCAGATGCAGGTCTCAGGTCTCACTGACCAGTATTTTATTTAGCTATGCTTACTGCTTTAAAAAAAAATCTAGCTTAGGGAGAAACAAGTTTATTGAATATAGTTTGCGTTTAGTGAGGGAAAGCTGTTACAAAGTTATTCCAATGCATTTGTATGTAGCCTATGTATATGTATTAATTATAGTATGTGTATAATCAATCATCTATGCACGAGTGACCGTGTCATCCCCAGGAGAAGTAGGGGTGTCACTGGCGATGGCAGAGGTAGTATGGAATTTTCAGCTGGTTTCTGGAAAACGCTTACTTAAAAATTACTTATGTTATCAGTGTGTGTGTGTGTGTGTGTGTGTGTGTGTGTGCTCACACACATGACCTGGCAGGCATGGAGGTCAGACATTCTCTTCTTCTCACATGTGGGCTTGGAGATACGACACAAACGTTAAGCCTCGTTGCCTTGCACACCTAGTCCCTGAGCCATCTCTCTGGCCCGGAAACCTTTTCACACCACCAGACATGTTTATTTAGTTGCAAGTGGAGGAATGAGCTTATCAACACCTAGTCAAAAAAAAAAAGTGTTCTGCTGTCAGGAGTGTATTTTATAATGTAGTGAATACAAATCAAAAAGCAGCATATGCTTTAAAATTTATGGTAATTATGTAAAATCCACTTTATCAGAATCCCTGCATTTTAAAACATAGGTTTATGAGACTGTAAAGCTGCTCACATTCCCATGAAGCTGCATATTTTATGGATCCCAACTACCAATAATAAGAATAAATTCTGATTCGTCATTCCAGAAAAGATTGAACCCATCTTTCTATTCTCTTTCCAGGAATTGATAATAGAAACTCATTCTTGCACGAAAAAGTAGCAAAAGAAAAATATGCTGTAGTCAAAACTGGGGTGAACTCTTTGGAGAGGGGCCCCAGAGGCCACATCTCTAGATGGGATGCTACTAGCAATTGATGAATGCTGAAGGAGTAAGTCACTTTTCTTTAGGAGTGTGGTCACTGGAAGAGTCGCCAGCAGATGACACCACACCCATGCGCAGATGAGAAGCACTAACCAGACACAGCTGCTTACAGAACAAACAGATATTCTAGAAGAAGGATGTGGAGTTGGGAGGAAGATGTGATGGGAGATCTTGGGGAAGTTAGAGGTGGAGGATATGCTCAAGATACATTGTATATGTAATTGAAAATTTCAAAAATTCAAAAGACTTAGGTAGGCTATAAAAGGATGTTAGGCAGTTAGTTTGTATGAATTAGTTTCCACTCTTCAGTATCTGAATTTTATCAAGCTACTTAAAATTCTTTACTTACAATTCATCTTAAAAATCTAAACAAATGTGCTTATAGGTCTAATTTTGTATTTTTAGCATCATCACCATCCTCGTCATTGTCATCATCATCGATGGGGATGCAACCCAGCTCCTCTCACATGCTAGTGGATTATTGTGTCCGAGCCAAAGTACCAGCCCTACATAGCTATTATTTCAAATGTAGCCCTTAAGTTGTTGGAACCTCAGCTCTCAGAGAGTTGGGCCTGTTGCATTGTCTTCTCAGCTCTCTTCAATGGAACCTCAGTCCTGGACCCTCAATAGGCTGTGCCACAGTTGACCTTCCTTGCCCTTGGTCTCAGGAAGAGACAGAGTTGGGGTGTCCATCCCTCTGTCTCCACCTCATCTCCCTCCGTATCTGTAATGAGGTCTGCACTGTTGTATGGTTTGCGGACCCCATGAAAAGCCCCAACGCTACCGTCTCAGCTCTCCTGGCTCCTGTCACAGTTTCCCCCTCTGTCCCCATTAGGTCGCAGGCACCACCATCCTTGCTGACTTGTTTAATCCTGTTCAGTGTTAGAGATGCCGTAAAGTTCTCTTTTCGCCTGGTACTACATTGCCACTGAGGATGGGTGGGTAGAGGAAACTGGGCTGGGAAACCAGCCACAGTCACGTGACTCTTTTTGCTTGCCTTGTACCTCAGCTTCTATGTCATTTTGCATTCAGAAGTTGAACTCTGCTCAGGACATGGGTCTCTTCCATAAAGCAGAGGTTTCCTGGCCTTGGATTTCAGGATTCATAGAGATACCACATAAACCCTTGTGGCAGCTTCGACAAGCTCTAGGAATGTGTCACTTAGATGTCTATGCTTCCTATTGCTGTAAACACCCAAGAATCACTCTGTTACTGCCTGTCTGATGGATGCTCTCACTGAGAACTGGGAAATGCATGGATTTGTGGCTTTCTTTTGTTCTGTGGCTAGAGAAGTTCACAGAGCTCCTTCCGCAGCGGAGCCTGTTCCTTGTTCCCAGTCACTCATCCCTGGCTTCTGTTTCTCTGTGCAGTGAGAGCCAGGCTCCGTGCTGGCAACCCTCCCTTTCCTCCGGTAACGTTAGTCTAGTGTCTGCAACTAGTGTAGACATTTGTTTTCTTTGAGAAGCGCATTATGATTTCAAGTAACTTATGATTTCTGTCTTGCAAGAAAACTCCTTGAGGCAAAATGCTGAGGATCTGAATAAAATGAGTGAAAGGAAAAATTATCCAGAGAATCACACAGAGAAAAATTATGTTCCGATGCTTCCAAGACCATCCAAAATTGTTCATTCAGCATGTTTATCAGTGACTTCGGCCTCCCTGTGCCTGATGTGGACAGGCCTGGGCTCACTTAGACTCGCACTCTGTTTTTCTCTTCCTGGTCTGATATAGGAAATGATGAGTTCCAGATCCTTTGCCCCTGCATTTCCCCAGGCTTTGGTGTCCACGTAGGTTCATCTAGTGAGATCTACCAGCACAGACACCATGATGGGAGGTCTCTTTCTATGCTGCTTCCCTAGGTCCAGAGCCTGTTGGAACATACTCGTCTTTCTGGTCCCAATGTGAACGCCTCTACCACTCCAGCCTCTACTTAGTGATCATGACTCTGGGATTGGGATTTTCCCAGCATCCCCTTGTTGTGAGGCAGCAGGAGAAGGTTGTGTCAGTCTCTGGGTTGCTTTGTCATCTGTTTGGCTCTTTAGTTCTCCCCTCACGTCTATTCTCAAGTTCTTAGATTAAATTCTACCCACTAGACATATACCTAGAATAGTTTCTGTGTCCTGGGGGAAATTTAAAAATTGTATCACGTGGAGATGGAGAGATAGCCTAGCAGTGAAGAAGGCTTGTTGCTCTTACAGAGAGCCTTGGTTTGGTTTGGATATCCTTTGTAGTTCCAAAGAACTAAAATGAGGGTAATCCAACATCCTACTGGTAATTCATCCACTGGTAAGTCCACACATGTTAAACAATTGCAAATCAGTTATTAGTGTCCAGAATGAGGATGTCGAGGAGGCATGGGCGCCAAGAAAGACCTGGAAATATCTATAGTGAAATTTAATTAGGGTTGTTCTTGTACCAGGGAACACTATTGGAAATTAGCCGGGGAAAGGAAACCATAATGTTTTCTGAGATGCATTTTTTTCTCTATGTCTTTGCACAGAGAACTAAGGCCACATTGCATGCAAAGAATCTAGAATGGCCATCTTCAATATGTAAAATGGCAAATTTACACTTCTTTGAATAGCAAACAATTAAATGACTCTTGATAATCATTTTTATAGTGATTATTGCTTGTATGTATATGTATGCATGATCAGAGTCTCTGGAAAGTGAATGGAATGTTCAGGAAGAATAGAAATGCTCCCTTCCCTAGCTGCCACCCAAACCCTAGACGTAGGACAAGATTCAATGCAGAGTGTGGTGGAATTTATACAGCAAACCAGCTAGAGGTGAGTTTATATATGTTTGAGAAGCAATGCGTTGTGGGTCACAGGAGCACATGCATGGTGAGAAGAGGCTAATTCTCACATACCACGCTGTGCCTTCAGCATTCCACTACCAAGATCTTAAAAATCAGCTGATGGGTGACCTGTTCTGATAATTCTACTATTAGAGCAACTTCCCACAGGACCAGAGAATTCCTTCAAAGCAAAATCAGGAAACTAGAGTATGAGAAATTGGGAACTTAAAGCCAAGGTCACACTTCACAAACTATGGTAAAGATACAAGTCAAAGAATATTGAAGCAAAAAATCCAAATTAGGACTGGGAAGAAATATTTCATCTATCATGTGACTGAGGCCTTCATTGCTTTTTTATTATGTTGGATATAGACATTAATATCTGATGCATAGTGTGTGATATTTAGAGTTCTTGAATGATGAAGTAAAATTTATCATTTTTTAAGCATTCTTCCCTATGTCAATTTAATCATTCATTATCTATAATAATTTTAGTGCTTGCATGAAACCCATCTAGGACCAACAAAATGAGTTACAAGGTAAAGACTCTTGTTGGTGGCCCTGACATCCTAGACTCAACCTTTCATAACCAAATTAGTGGAAGGAGAGAACCAACACCTACACATTGTCATCAGACACACACACAAACATGCTATGGCACACACATGACCACCCACTCCACAACTAAGAAACCAATGTAAAAAAAAAACCCACAAAGTCTTTCCAGGTATTATTTAAGATGGAAGTCAACATAAGAGGACCTTCGGATATTCAATTCAGAGTTTAATTCCGTGTTCTGGGACCAGGCTAGGAATGGCCCACAGGCAACCACGCTGCTGGGTGACTTGCTTCAGATCAAGTATATCATAAAACAGGAAACAGAATCCAGGAGAGGAAGGAATTTACATTAGAACAAAAGTGACTGGAAGCCTCTGTAAGTAGCAAGAAGATCTGATATTAGATGGTCTTTAGTACCGAAGAAGCTAGCTCATCATTTCACGATCATTTCACGGTGGTGTGAACTACAACCAGGTATTTATTTGTTGGTGCCTCAGTTTCCTGTTTTGAAGCCAGGATGGATACAAACAGTTTATGGGTTCTTGTGTAGATTTGATGAGTTTGTATACACACACACACACACACACACACACACACACACACAAATAACATACCTGGAAACACCATTCAATGAAGATTAGTTAATACAATAATAACTATTGGTAGTTGATTTTGTATAATCAATTGACTTACTAAAATCAGGATGATATAAAATGAATATTATTAACCATGAATATGTAAAGCTGGTTTCAGCTATGGATCTGACACCTGAAAGTGAGTTATAAGATTTTGTAACCAGATTATTGAAATTATTTTGTGATTATCTTATTCAATTTCCTTGTTTTACGTAAGGGCCTCAATGCTGTTGGATTCTTGCTGTGTCCACACAGTTAGTTGCAGCAGCGTGCACCCACTCCACTGCCTTTCTGAAAAGGATTTGCATTTAGTTCCTTCAAGTGGAAATTAAGATATTGAATTGTGCTAACTTCGCCTCAAATTTAATTAAAATATAGGTTCCTTTAGATCTCAGATCATTAATTATCAAACAGTTACATCTGTCTAAAATAGGAGAACACAGGCTTATTCCATCAGACAAGCCTGTTGCTAGACAGATAGCTGACAGAAATACATGTAACAAAGGTTAAAAGTTTGGACGCTCATGTGAATGCCAAACTGTGGAAGCTCCAAAGTGGAAGTTACTTAAAACTTCATTAGTAACTGGATGGGCAACAGTACACCCTCTACCCCTGCCCCCAAGAGAGCTACTATACAGGAAGGAGAGAACTGGACTACAGGTTTACGCAACATCCGTGAGTCTCACAATATGACAAACAAAAAGAACCACATTAAAAAAAAGCAAAACATGGTATCTGGTTCCATTTACATAGAATCCTCAAATAAGCTACGTAAACCAAACTCTTGGGAAGGGTGGTGACTCTCCTGTGGGTGTGTGAAGAAGTTACCATGAAGGGCGTAGCCATTTCTGACTTTCAGAGTATTGGAAGTATTTTCTTTTAAATGCGTATGCGCGTGCGCTTCTGTTGCCGAATGCCATAGTCTGTGTATGTATATGTCAAAGGACAGCACTGTCCTTCTTTTTCACCTTGAGACAGGGTGTCTTTGTTTTTTGCTGCTGCCTGTCAGGCTAGCCAGCCCAGAAACTTCTAGGGGTTCTCCTGTGTATATCAGAGCAGCACAGGGATTTTAGACTCACATACTACCATGTAGATTTACATGGGGTTGGGGGATCTTAACTCATGCTTCCATTCTCATGTGACAAGTGTTTTACCTACTGAGACATCTCCATAGCTCTGTTTCATCTCTTCATTTGGGTTCTGGTTGCATAGAAGCGATCAATTTGTGGAAGTGCATGATTTTTATATCTATGAAATATGTGCACATCCCTTTACGGTGATTATATTTCGATAAAACAAGAGCCAAGTAAAACAGACAGGCAAGCATCACTCATATCTGTCAGTGTTTCCAATGCTCAAGATAAAGTGAAGAAGTAAAGACAGGACCTAGGTCCTCCTGGGGGTCTGTTTAGTGGACAACAGAAGGAGCAAGCTAGAAGGAAGCTGGTATCAGTAACTCTCCCACTACTGTGGCAAAAGACGCATCTCATCACTTCAGACAAAGGAAGGGCTTATTTTTGCTCTTGCCATCAGAAATTTCAGTTCATGGTCTTTGGCCTCATTATTCTAGGGTCTGTGGTAAGACAAATGCATCATGGGAGGCGCCCATAAATGGGGACAGATGGACATCTCATCCTACAGGAAGAGAAAGGAAGAAGAGGGGCTGTGATCCCTCTTTGTTCTCCAAGGTCACTCCCCTAATGACCTAACTTGCTTCCACCAGACTCCACTTACTACCTATTATCAATGCAGTCACAGGCTGGAGACCAAGCCTGTGGTTTTGCGTGGGGGAAACTCCAGGTCTTTGCAATGCCTGAAGAACGGAGTTGAGAATCCAATTTGGTCCCAGCACCAAGTTCCATTGGGTTCTCTTGTTGCTGGACAGTTTTGTTTCAGCCAAGACTTGGGAAACTTACAGAGTTTGTATTTGTCATTTTTTTTCTGTCCATCTTCCAAACTCAGAAGTCTCATGACCGCCATAACTCTTCACCTCTGTCTGTTCTTGGAGGGACCCTGAGGTCAAGGTTGACTGAACAGGCATTGTGGGCAGATGACAGTGTTTCCCCCCAGGTACTAGAAAATGGTGTGAACTGGTGAGACTGGCGCATGGGTCAGGCTGGGCTTTGGAGACAATACGACCACAAAGGAGATAAATTGTGCATGATGACCTCACCTGGCCAGAGGGACAGGCCGGGAGTTTGTGCTGCTTCTCTATGCCAGAGGATGCACCTTTTAATTTTAGTACCATTTCTCAGGTAGGTGAGTTATCCAGCCTCCCTGAGCCTCTGAGGTTGTCTTTGCATGAGGGAGAGAGGTTTATCTTCACTGTGACATGGGCTCAGTGAGAAACAGCCCACCATGCAGGGTAGCAGGCTGAGTACGTCCTCCACTCCAGTTACTAATGCTGGTAAAGAATATGTTTCTAAGGAGGTAAAATGAACGTGTGTCAAAGATCTTGTTCAACTCACTATTAAATGAACACGAAAGGGGGAATTCAAAGGAGGGATTAATTTAAAGACCAGGAACATTGAAATCAAATGCTCTAAATTGTGCAGATTTTTTTTCCTTAGGAGGCACAGGGTAATCCTTTTTGCTTGTTCCAAATTCCCTGACATGGTTATAATTATTATTAGTTTGGAGCTGAATTCTCCCATTCAAGCTCACCTATCAGGAAAGGCTGTACTGACATGTCATAAATCTCATGGGCCTGAAGTCCACACTTTCATTATAAACACCCTCACTCATTCTAGGTGCATTGTACACGAGTGTCCCGCCCCTGCAAACCCTCATTATCACACCTTTAATTCTTGACTGTAATTTGCCATCTTGGATTTAAAGTCAAAGAGTGGGAGACATGATGAGGAGAGAGAGAAAAAAAGAAAGAAAAATGGAAGTGGTGGTGCTGGTAATTTAGCCATTTAGAAAATATTGGTGCTATGAAAACTAAATCCACTCTTGGCAGTGTGCACTCAAGTAGGAAAGGCTCTTTGATGCAGGAAGCTGTATTCAGCCTTTTGTTTTCAGTGATTTAATCAAATCTCTCTCGCTCTCTCAAATATTTATTTAGTCTCCTATAATTTATGGTGACCATGGCACTTTGTATTACCCAGGTATTAAATCTAATGCCAAAATGGCCAAAAAATAAAAACAAGAAAGAAGAAGAGAAAAGGAAAAGCAAGAAAGAATCGTAAAACAGCATCAAGTGATGCCCAAGGGAACCTATTAAGTGGATTTTATTTAAATAATCCAATTCAACAGATTGAAGCAGAATTCTTTAAAACAAAAGTTCCACTTGAAAAAGATTGGCTCACACTGGAGCAGGCAGCTTACTTGAGAGCTGCCTGGATCATTAATTTTAATAATTTCTCCTTCGTCCTTCTCAGAGACTGTGTGGTTCCTTGCTCCTTTTTCTTGTGCCATGATGTGACCAGATGGATGTTAGCAGCCCTGCTTGAAGGCTACATGGTGGCATCAGGGATTTTCAAGATGGTATAGTCAGGGCTCATCTTTATCGCTCTTCTATAAATCCTAAGACATTTTCCATGCAGAAAGTGATCACTTTGTAATTTAGCCTTGTAACCTTGACGCTTTCATCTCCCACAACCTCTTGTCCTGTTTGGCATATGTTTGCTTCCCCTCCTCACACCCGTAGGCCCTGATTCCATGCACTTCTGCTGGTTTCAGCTTGTGTACTTGTATAGTGACCACTAGCCACTCTGTGGCATGAAAGCCATGTTAGGGATGGAGTTGATATCCAATGTCCCTAATAGTCAGGAACCTAGGAATCATAATCAGAATATCACCTTATACTTATACTTGTTGGGATGGCGATGACCGGAAAAACAAGAGGTGACAAATATTGATGAAGATGAGGATAAACTGGAAGACTTGTGTGCTGCTGAGAGAGCAAGAACAGTATGAAGACTCCAATAAAAAGTTAAAAATGGCACTCCCCTGTGACGGAGAAATTTTAGAACTCTGGAGTTCACGCAACAGCAGCCATGTCCACAGACAAATGAACAGATAAAGCAAATACAGTATATGCACACAATGAAATAGCATTTGGCTGAAACAAGAAGAAATTTATGCAGGATACTGTAGTAAAAGGGGCAGGCCCTGCTTTTCGTCCTGCCCGGCTCCCGCACGGCTAGCTTATACCC
>LOEQ01005268.1:94787-97287 GCA_001685075.1 Bramus lutescens
AGGGGGAGGAAAATGGGAGGAGGGGTGGAGGTGGAAATTTTTAATAATAATAATGAAAAAAGATACTGAAAAAAAAACGAACCAGATGATATTTCAGTATCTTAAGGCTTCACCGTCTACCGTAATGACTCAGCCCCACAAGGCAGCAGAAGGGAAGCCACAGGCAGAATGAACTAGAATGGCTGTGTGATAGTGAAACTTTAGTTGTGACCTGGTGTGGTTCTGTTCACTTTTAAAGCCAGAACACAGAAGCCAAAGGCAAAGTGGATCTTTATGGATTCAAGGATGACCTGGTCTACAGAGTGAGTTTCAGGCCATGCAGGACTGTATAGAGGGATTCAATCTTAAAACCCAAATATAAAGAAACAGAAAGTAATTATTCATGAAACTAAGTAGTAGTAGCCCAGCCTGGTTATTGTTAACTCACTCCTAGTGTATGTCATGATTCTGCAAAAGGAATTTTTCACTGAAATCCTGACTTATTTTCCTTCCTATAGATTTTCCTGTCTTCATTCTCCATATGTAGAGAATCTCTTCTGGGAGTTCTTATTGAAGTAAGAAGTTCTTATCAAAGCAAGTGCCATATCGAAATCCAAAGTAACCTGAATTTACCTCTTATTCATTCTTATTCTAAAATTTAAGGCAGGGCTTTCAAGCTGGGCTCAGAAAAGCTGGACTTGGCAAAAGACAAGCCTTTGAAGTGTTGTTTTACAACCATTCGTGTCTTTAATCTCAGCACTCAGGAGACCGAGACAGAAGAGCTATAAGTTCTAGGCCAGGCTATGCTTGCTGAGTTATAAGAGCCTCAAAGACGCCCAGAAGTCTAGGTTGGTGGCAATGAAACTCGACTGTGCCTTCTAAATCTTGTTGAGAGTAAAAGAGAAAGTTAGAGAAAGAAGTTGAAGATTGTCACACACCACCAAAGTCTCCACCCCAAAATATGATCGGACTCTTGTCTGCCATAGATCCTGGGAGGTGCAAGCTTTCTGAGCCTTGAGATTTCCTGAAAATAAGTTCTTCTTCTTCCATGGCTTAATATTAGGCATTCCATCATGTGTCTGTAGAAACTTCCTTTTTTTTTTTCTCCTGTAGTAGATGGTAGGGTGGCTAGAGTGTCCCATTCCTTGGGAAACATGTCCTCATCTCCCCATGCACTAAGATGATGAACTGACTGACAGGGAAGGATGGGAACAGGTCTCTGTGGAAACCAGGAGGCAGGGAGTCCCCAACTCATTTGTTGTGTGGTAACAAAACCTAGGCCACCTGCGACCCCCCTTCAATGATTCAAATTCCAGTTAATAGCTAAGATTTTGTTTGAGGTTAGAAAAATAAAAAAGATGAAGGCTTTTGACTCGTTACCTGTCTATGGCAAGAGGAAAGAATTCCTGGTTCTCTTAAGTTCATTTTTGTCATAGAATGTAGAGAAAAGCACCTCAACATTGTGCCTCGGGCCTCCTAGTCATGAATCCAGGATGACAGAGGTGATTCCAGAAGCACTGAATTATTTTCTCATTTATTCACCTTCCATACGATGACTTGAGTGGGACCCAGAAGAAAGGCAGGGCTCTCTCTTTGGCTAAGCCAACTATATGTGCTCACAATGGAATGGTCAAAATAGGAACACCACCCATGTGCAAAGAAAAAGAAGGAAAGAAAAGGGAAGAGAGAAACCTGAGAATTGCATTGCACACAGACTTAACACAGTAACCTCAAAGGACCCACCGGATCTATATAAAAAAAATAAAATCAGAGGTGTCATTTTCATGCTCTTCAATCAATTTAAACAGCAGCATTTACAACTACCATATGGTACGGTGGCCCAATTTTCATAAATAATTCGAATGCTGCTTTTATAAAGGTAACGGCTTCAGAAGGGGACAAATTCTTCTGAACGAATCAGTCAAGATTCCCGTGCCATCTCCATAGCAACTGCAAGCAGGTTACAAGACTGGGTGACAAGGGATCCCAGGAAAGAAAAAGAAGCCACTTTAGGTTGTTTATAGAGCTCAGTAAAAACGGTAAAATCTGGGGATCTCCACGGATTTCTTAATTGAGACCTTCTAGAGCCCTGCATGGTTTTTATCAACACCATCCAAACAATGAATTCCCAACCCGGTGCCCTTAGACACCTCGTAATGCCCCAAGGTAATCAGCCACAAGGTCCCCGAGCTGTTTGCAGTGTTTCACACTACCTAATGCAATTAGCGTGTTTATCCAGGTGGCAGCTATGCTTTTGGAAGGTACAAAACCTAATATCTATGCAGAGCCAGGGCTTTACTCTCTTATCCACGACACATGATGTCATGAGACACTTGCTTAGTTGACAATCTTATTAGCATCTCTTATCTCTCTCTTCTTCTGCCATTGTCATAACAACATTTTCCACTCATTTTTTTGGCCTTTAAATTTTCAATTGGCCAAGTTACCAACATGTTGCTTTATACATTTTTTATTAATTAAATTTCTTCATTCATTTTTACATCCTGACTGCAGTTTCCTT
>LOEQ01005268.1:102287-108671 GCA_001685075.1 Bramus lutescens
CATCATTTTCCTTTTACATGTAAGATATAGGGAGTGCTGTAGTTTGACTATGTCTTAGTTTGGGTTTCTAGTGCTGTGAAGAGACATCATGACTAAGGCAGCTCTTGTAAAGGAAAAGATTTAACAGGCTGGCTTATTAGTTTCAGAGCTATAGTCCATTATCATCTTGGTGAGAAACATGGCAGAATTCAGACAGACATGGTGTTGGAGAAGGAGCTATGACTTTTCCATCTTAATCCGCAGGCGTCAGAAGCAATTGTGTGCCACCCTGAGTGTAACTTGAGCAGAGGGGACATCAAAACCCATTCCCACAGTGACACACTTCCTCCAGCAAAGCCACACCTCCTAATAGTGCCACTCCCTATGGGGGCCATTTTCTTCCAAGCCACCGCAAATATGAAATCTCCCCCACCCACTTATTATTCAAGCACTTGGTTCCCAGATGGCGGTACCATTTGGGAAGACTGTGGAAGATCTTGGAGATGGATCCTTTCCGGAGGAAGCACATCACTGGAAGTTGGCCTTGAAGTTCTACAGTCCAGCCCCATTCCTCTTTTTTTCTCTCTGCTTTCTGGAGAGACAATGCAAACAGCTGACTTTCCATGCACTACCATGCCTCATGTGTTGGAATGTGCCCCCTGGAACTGTGAGCCAGGGGAGACCCTCCCTTTATTAAATTGCTTGTGGTGTCTTTCTTCTTTGTCCCAGCCATGAGGAAGCACAGTGAGATGATAATTTGCACAGAAAGTTGTACAGTCATTGAGTAGCTAGACGCAGCACTTCCTCACTCTGGAATCTTTGCTCTTACTTAGAGGCTGCATTGTATGACATTGTATTGGCCAGAAATGATGCTGCTCTTTCTGTATGTATTGATTTTTAACCCTTCAGAAGGTTTACAATTTATCACAGCATTCTCTAGCGTGTATTCAAGCTCCATGTCTACATGTAGGAAACGCAGCCCCTTCCAGGCATGGCCATTTATACTTTCTCTTGTCCTTGCAAAGAGATTCAATATTTGAGTTCAGCACAACCTGTCTTGCATTAGTGATTTATGTCATCTCCAAAATAGTTATGCCTAACAACATCACCTATATTGTGTGACAGCAGGAGTCACGACAGAGGGAAAAAAAAGCATCCATTCATTGCATGCCAGTTGAAACATAGATAAAAGAATAAATACTTGCCAACTATGAAGGAGCCCAACTCAACAGAGAGAGAGAGAGGGCCATTGTGCCTCTGATCCTGTGGGAATGCCAAACAATGCAAGAAGGGAAGAGAAAATAAAACCTAATTGAGTGTTTGACTTCATTACATTAATACATCTTTACTGTATTCATTTAATCAGACAATTACGAGTGACAAGATAAAATAGCACTGAATTCCCTCCACATGAATAAAAAGCAATTTTGGATTATCCTGCTGCCTTGAGGTCTCCTCACACAGAGTTCAGGCTCTTTCTCTCCCATTTAGCTGGGGGGGGGACTGTAATTGCTCTAACTGGTTTTGATTGACTAACTGCCTTCAGAGGACCATAAATGCAGACGTCAGTGCAGCGAGCATTGGATGTTTGTTTCTATGATCCTTCACTGGGTATCGACATTCTGACCCATGAACCCGCCAGCAGGTAATCTCATAGATCATTTTCTCTCTAGGAGATTCCTGTAGCTGGACAGGTTTGTCAATATTTCTCACAGAGGGCTTTGATCAAGGGATGCTTTGTAATTGTCTAGAAGACACAGTAAATACCCCCACTCTCCCCGGTGTTTCAAAGACAGTGCTATCACTTCAAGTGTGAATTGCTCACACCAAGATTTTTCTATCAGGCTGTTTTGAAAAGTGTGTCTCGCGTCCTGGCTGCTTAGAAAATTCACAGTTATAAAAATATAATTCTCTCATATACTTCTTTGAAGCCATTCCCTAGCTCATCAAGTCAGTATTTGAAAAGGTCCCTAGCTGGCAAGTCTTTTTTACATGTAAAAAATCAGCTGCTCCACGATCTAGTACAGTAACCTAACCCTTGCCTTAAAAATGTCTCAGGAAGTTTGTGTCTGTGCCTCTCTGGCGTGGTTACATGTTAATGAGGCCATACTGAGAAGGCACAAGAGATAATCCCACAAAAGCACCCTGACATTTCACACCTGACTTAGTTCATTTTCTGCTGCTATAACTGTGGCTATAGTCTAATTGATGAAGAAAAAAAATTATTGCAGAGTGTAGTGGCGCATGCCTGCAATCCCAGCACTTGGGGAAAAGGGGCTGATGGATGGGGCTAGTTTGAGGTCAGTCTGTGAGCTACACTAGTTGGTTCCAGACTAGGTTTGACTGTAGACCTTGACTAAAGACCTTAACTCAATAAATAAATAAATAAATAAACAAATAAATAAATAAATAAGCCAACAACCCCTCCCCCACAAAAAAACTGACTTCTTAAAGACCATGACTAAGTGAAGGCCTCTGGTTACATCATACCAAGGGAGAGGGGCCCACATGATGAGACACATCATTATCTTGTATCTCTCTTTTAATAAAGGCATTGGTCCCATCTCTGGCCCAAATGGATGTCTTTTAATTTTAATTTTAATAACCCATCTCCAAATACCACCAATACATGTGTTTATATCCAACACTCAAAAGTTGAGGGACCCACCCGAACTGCAAATACACATCTCATTTGATTCTCTCTCTCTCTCTCTCTCTCTCTCTCTCTGTCATGTGACCTGTAGTGCTGTAGTGTCTTTATGGAACACTGTCCACTTTATTTCACGAAGGCAGAAGTTCTTGCTGAACCCAGAGCTTGCAAGTCCAGTAAGCCAGCTGGCCTCAGAGGCCCACTGTCATTGCTCAGCTACCAAGTGCTGACATGGTAGACCACCATGTCTACCCGGCTCTGATGTGAATGCTACGGATTCGAACTCTACTCTTTTTTTTATTTTAGATTTGTTTTCTCGCTTGTGCATGTGTGTGTGTGTGTGTGTGTGTGTGTTTGTAGGTATGTGTGTGCCCACAGTGAGGACGTGTCAGGTTTCTTGGAGATGGAGTTACAGATGATTGTGAGCAGCCTGATATAGGTGTTTGGAATGAAAATCAAGTCCCCCGGAAGAACAATAAGGCATCTTAACCCCTGACTCCTATCTCAGCCCAAAATTCTAGACTTCATGTTTGTATTATTGAAGTTTATCAAGAGCTTAAGCCCAGGCCTCTCTCCAGCTCCAGTTCTTTCTATTAAAAAATTCAGCAAAAGGTGGGAATTTTTGATGGTTTGAATACGAAGAGACCTCAAATGATAGTGGGAAATGGCTGAACATATGGGCTAGGTGACACACTGAGGGCAGGAATTCTCCTGGGATTTATGAAGAGGAAGTTCAAGGGCATTGTCCTTGGACCACACCATCCTGTCCACATCAGTCCTCATTTGCACAGGATGTCAAGGTTTAACTGCAATATTTGCTCAGTTCCTTCTATTCCCAATAAGTTTTTCCCCTCAGTGCACTGGCTAATTTTGTATGTCAGCTTGACTTAACATAAGAGTCACCAGAGAGGAAAGGGCCTCAGTTGAGGAAATGCCTTCATGAGACTTAGTTGTATGGCATTTTCTCAATTAGTGATCACTGGGAGAGGGTCCAGCCCACGGTGGGTGATGCCATCCCTGGGCTGGTGGGCCTGGGTTCTATAAGAAAGCAGGTTGAGCAAGCCATGGGGAGCAAGCCAGTGAGCAGCACCTCTCCATCACCTCTACATCAGCTTCTGCCTCCAGGATCCTGCCCTGTTTGAGTTCTTGTCCTGATTACCTTAAGTGACAACAGCAGCTTGGAAATGTAAGTCAAAGAAACCCTTTCTCCCCAGCTTGCTTTTTAGTCCTGGTGTTTCTTTGCAACAATAGAAACTGTAACTAAGTCACCCAGTATTATTTTTTGATGTCTTTGACGCCCCAAAATCACTTTTGTTAGGTAGAGTGGACGTAGAGCTTCTGTTTTGGTTCATTTTCTCCAGAGTGTGAGTCAGCGTAAGGGGCCTAGTAGGATCCTTTTCAGTTGACAAGTTGTGAAATTTTAAAGATTCTTAGAGTCCATGACTATATGGAAGTGAGATGAATGTCGCTGCACTTGTGTAAGGAGAAGTCTATTTATTGTTCTCTTGGCCTTAGACACTAATAAAGCTGGGCTAACTAGCCTTGGGTTTTAGTTAGGGATTCCACTGCTGTAAAGAGACACCAGACTATGGCAGCTCTTAGAAAGAATGATATTTTAATTGGGGCTGGCTTACAGTTCATAGGATTAGTCATCATGGTGGGAAGCATGCCGGCATGTAGGTAGACATGGTACTAAAGAGGTAGCTGAGAGTTCTACAATCAGATAGATAGTCAGGGGGAAGGGAGAGACACTGGGCTTGAGTGCTGGAGACCTCAAAGCCCCACGCCCCCAGCAAAACACTTCCTCTAACAAGGCCACACCTACTCCAATGAGACCACACCTCCTCCCAATAGTGCCACTCCCACTAGGCTTATGGGGGCCATTGTCATTCAAGCCACCATGGGGTCATAAGGAAGAAACTGGGCTAACACATGATGAGGTGAGCAGAGCAGAGCAGGATCCAGAAGATTAGTTTTAACATGGATGTTACCACCTTGCGTCACTAGCATCATAGCACAGAACTGGGAATCCCCCCTCTCCCTCACCGAATTTCTGTGTTGAGCATCAGTAGTTCACAGAGTGGCTTGTATCAGCATTAAGATAGGGTTGCTCTCATTAGAATGACCTTGAAATAGGGTCTGGTATGGAATTTATTGGCCGAGAAACTATTAGGGAAACTATTGTAAAGAGGAATAGGACTCTAACAATGTTGGTTGTGTGTTGTGTATGTGATTACCATTAGGGGAATCTGGAGCAGAAAGAACAACCAACCACCAACGGTTAAAGATGCAGTAGGAGGCAGCTGGAGCCTAGACTATTGACCACCACTCTTTACTGATTCGACTGGACTTTAAAATTTGCAAATTAGAGAAAAAGCCACAACTCGGTTTCTTCGTCTATTTTGTCCTCTTGCTCTAGGGGCTGATGAAACAGCTCCCCAATCCAGGTGTGAGTGAGAATCTTTGAGCTAATGAATACTGCAAATGTCCTCCCAGATTCACAGTTGAGAACAAGTTGTCATGAATTAATTCCTGTCTGCATTCCCTGCTCAAATGGATTTTTAAAATAGACAAAAACTCCAAGCCTTAAAAAGACAAACTTTTTTCTTTTTTTGGTCTTAAATATCTAGTCTACAATGGGAGCTATAGCATTTACTAGGGTAAAGGGCAGACGTTTCAATTCTTGTTGAAGTATCTATGACAAGTATCTCCTCAGTCCTAGCTCTGTAGGAATATTGATGTGAGCCATGACAGAATCCTTATCAGAATCCTTATCCTTACTTTGAGGGATGCCTCAAAGTAAGACCTTAAATTTTACAGAAACCGACCTGCGTGAGAGTCTCAACATTTTAACTTTGTGACATATTCTTTTTTTTTTATGGCTTTTGGCTTTGGTTTTTCAGACAAGGTTTCTCTATGTAGCCCTGGCTGTCCTAGAACTCACTCTGTAGACCAGGCTGACCTGGAACTCAGAGATCTGCCTGCCTCTATCCCCAGAGTGCTGGGATTTAAGGTGTGCACCACCTTTGCCTGTTGATTTATTTTAAAATCTCAGTTTCCATATCTCTTCAAGTGAGGACAGAGGCTGGGAGGTGGCTCAGTGGGTAAACGTCTTGCTGTGTAAGTTAAAGGATCCGGGTTCTGACTCCCAAGACCCATTGCACTGTGTGTGTAACCCAGTATGCAGTGTGTCTGTGACCCCAGAGCTAGGGGAATGGAAAAAGATGGAGTTTTGGAGCTTGCTCTCCAGCTAGTCTAGTGGAACTGGCTACCTCCAGATTCAGTGTGAGGTGACCTCAAAATGTAAGGTGAAGAAAGGTTGGGAAGGCAGCATACAAGAGTGAGTACATCTACACTCCCCCACACATTGTTCCCTTACACACACACACACACACTAAAAACAAATTAATATCAAAATATATTTTATGCATGTTTGTAAACTTGTAAAGAAACACATTATTTAGTGTGGTTAATATGCACTAATAAAAGAATTTCAAAAGGAATATTAATGGTTCTGAATTGGATAATAGTACCTTGGGGAGTCTCAAGGATAAAATGCAATAACAACCAGTTTCTCCCAGTGTCGGGCACAGGATAAACAGCAAGGGACATAGCTGATGTCATTTTGACCCAGGTTTCATCTGCTACCTGTTGGACTCTGGTGATTTTCTGTATGGTTTTCCTCTTATACTAAGTAAAAACCTGATGTAGGAGGGTCATCTGTCTATGTGTTACTTTCATTGGTTAATAAAGAA
>LOEQ01005268.1:123799-146099 GCA_001685075.1 Bramus lutescens
TCTCTGTCTCTCTCTCTCTCTCTCTCTCACACACACACACACACACACACACATTGCTTTGTTCATTGTTGTTTTGTTTTGAGAGGATCTATGTAGCTCAGGATGGCCTCAGTTTTCAATCCTCCTGCCTCAGCCGCCCCACAACAGCAGAAACCCTAACCAAGACAGGGTAATTGTTGTTATTGATTAGGTGCAGTGAACTTTCAAGGTTGAACAATCCTTCTCCGATTCTAAACACACAGGCCTGGTTAGAAACATTTCCCATGGAATGATTCATCTATCTGCACGTGGTCATCTGGTGAGTGGGGACTTTCCAAACATCGCACTTCGCTTTTGCTAAAAGTAGCAGAAGGAGGTAAAAGCGAGTGCAGATTGCCTCAGCCGTCAAACCAGTCTGGCAATTTCAAGCTGCTCAAATGTGTTGTTTTTCTCCATTACACGCTGAGTCTAATAACGCTACCTGATAAAGAGATGAATGTCTCTTAAAATGGATGTGCTCAAACCCTCTGACAGCCAGCTCTCATTTTAATTGAGACCAGAAGTCCTTCTTTTCTCGCAGCCAGTTTCCCATTTGAGAGCAGTCAAGTGTGTGTCATTGCACTACGTCGGCAGTTCTAGAGTGATTTTGGAAAAGATCAAAGTCCTTTGTTAATTGCCAAATATAAGATATTTAATCATGTAAGTGTGATTTATTGGGTGAAAATAGAATATGACAGCTTTCTCCAAAATTAATGTAATTGTAATAAATGGATGAAATAGCAAAACATAATAAGATTTCCAGATGTCAAGTCATCAGAGATTGGGGAGAAACTTGTTAGACTCAGGAAGTTCTTCCTTCTCATTTTCGAAAGTATAAAAGTTTAGTTGATCCTAGAAAGAAAAAGTTGGACAGATATATGCCTCATATTACAGACATCTACAACAAAAATGAAGATAGCCATTCTCTGCTCCACAGAACCCAAAGTTGTTTTGTTGAACAGAATGAAACCTTTGACCAGGAGTTCATTCCCTTTGGTTTAAGTTAAAGGAGCGTGAGTGTGTCAAAGATGTCTTAGGTCCTAGTGTTTCAAGGTCTTGCTGCTTAAGTGTGTGCGTTGACCCCTCACCGTAGTGTGTGGAGTCGTACATGGGTCTCCATTTCCTTTTGTGGGAAGCTTTCGGTGAAGACTGGGAATGGCATCTTTAAGATGGGTATTTGATTCTCTCTGGTTGTAATCCACTAACCTAATGACTGGAGAATGGCATGTATAAGGACTTTTCTAGATTAGGCCATGTTTGGCTCTCAGCTGGCTTCTCACTGAGTTGGCCTTAGCTGAGACACAGAACCAGGCCCCCACGAATAGATGGCGATGCACATCTCACAGTATTGCCTCTGTAGTGGGTTCCCAAGCCTCACGATTATAAGAGTATGTTTTCTCCTAGGATGATTTCCAGGCTTAAATAAAGATAATGTTTCTGGAATACTTAGCGCCATACCTGGCAGTTATTAATAAAGTACCTGGCAAAGGTTAGGCATTTTCATCACTAATATTTTGAATAATGTCTTTTTTAATCATACCATTATTACAGTTTAGTGGTTACTTTCACATTTATTGTCTAAGGCATTTCAAATTGAAGAAAAAATTGTTCTCTGCTGGGATCATGTAATTGGTTCAGACTCAAATATAGAAAAATGTGTTTAATACCGCAAAGCACTAATGAATAGAAATCCAATGACTGTAGCATATAAATTCCCTGGAATCCTCAGTCTCAACTTATAGGCCAAATAAATTGTACGAGGAAAACATGCTCATATCAAATATTTATTTATACAGAGTAAATTTTAGAGACCTACCAGGAGTATGTCGGATGGGGCTGTCATTGTTTCATTTCATGTCTTAATTCAAAACATGAGTCCGCGTGAGCTGTTTTTGAAGCCAAATGCTAGAACGTGAAGCCATGTGGTCATTAAGTCAGTTGACCCTCACTCTTGACCTCCTACACTCTGACCCCCAGTTGTGGCTGCAAAGGACTGTAGATGCCTGCCACCATATACATTTCATTCAACATCTCCTACATGGGAAGAGAGAGGAGAGTCAACAGTAAAGATTCATCTGCATGCACATTTAGGATTCTCTCATTTCATGAGAAATGACGTCAATAAGAATCACTCCATTCTCTGACAATGCAAATTCACGTTGTGTTCCAGCTGAGGTATCGAGTAACTTTCTTGGCAAGTGAGTATGGTCTAGGCTTTTCTAGAACAATCTTGGTTTTGAAGTAACACTTTTTGAATAATTGTGAGGTCATCTAAATGAGGGCACAGTTAGAAATCATAGCAGAACTAGGCTTGTTTGTGTCCAACCAGAGCTTAAGCCCAGGGCCTTATAAAAGCCAGGTAGGAGTTGTCATCAGTTGGAGTCAGCTGACCCCTAGCCTCATGACATCCTTTATGCAACAGTTGAGATCAAGAAGCAGTATTCCCATATCTGTGACAGAAAAGTTTGTACGATATTTTTTCAGACACGTGTTTTATAATTAGCATTAAAATACCCTTATTGGCAGTATTTGAATACAAGACATCCCTTTCAAAGTGCTACCTTGGAAGGATGCCTTAATTTCAATTGTAAGGCTAGCATCTTAAATAGTATTTGAAAATTTCCCAAGAGTTGGACATTGTACAGGAGACATTCTCATTGGTCGTAGATATTTATTTTTTACTTTCTGAACTCAATTAATTGATCGGTGACTAAAATGTTGATAGCAAACTAACAAAATGCTATAGCACTTGAGAATGGCTCAATAGTAGAGGTATATTTTATATCTATTTGTGTACTATATTTTAGTCTTTCTTTGTCATTTATTTTGATGTACAACAAGCCTACATCACATTTTCTTAAATTCTTACTTTCTCCCCTTGTGCTAGTTAGTTGCTGATTGCTGTAACAAATATCTCAGACAAGCAAACTTACATAGAGAAAAGGTTGCCATGGCTCAGGGTTTTGGAGGTTTTAGGCCATGATATGCTAGTCTTATTGCTTTTTGCTTGTGGTAGAGAGCACATCTCGTTCCAGGCTCATCTTCTATACTGAGGCTTCAGTCAATTATTTAGAAAGGACCTACCTTATTAATAAAGGCAGATTTTGTGTGTGTGTGTGTGTGTGTGTGTGTGTGTGTGTGGTAAGGTTTTTTTTTTTTTGATTGTGCTGGGTGTCGAACCCTGGGTCTTATGCATGACGAGTAATCACTCTACTCCTGAGCTGCACCACAGCCTCACATATGAAATCAGAATGCACCTGAGAACCAGTAACCCTTGAAATCAGCGTGGTGACTGTGATGGAGCTGTGTGATTGCCTGTGTACTATCCCAGTGGTTAGAAGTGTCCCAAGTCAAGATTTTAACAGGGACAGATTTCCCTCTTCCTCTTCTTTATTTACTTATTTTTTTTCCATTCCCACTCAGTTAAGGTCGCTTTGTTTTGAATTTTCTGTCCACTAAAGGGCTGTTAGTAAAAGGCTAAATTATTGATTTCTTCATACTTCTGTGGGAGTACCTAAGGGCATGGATGTCCAGGAGCCGCCAGAGGCCAGAAGAGGGCATCTGATCCCAGAGAACTGGAGTAGGGGTTTGAATCACAATATGGGCACTGGGAAATTAACCTAGGTCGCCTGAAGAACAGCAAGAGCTGTCAATCTCTGAGCCTTCCCCACAGCCCCTCAACTAAAGCTCTGCAGCTCCCTCTAACACTGAGAAAAGAGTCGTATGTCTAAAGGTGTCTTTCTTTGTCCTCATATAGACGTGGCTTCACCGAGGCCAGGGATCTTCGGTCATCATTTCTGTTCTCAAAAACATCATTTATAGTTTTCATCTCATGTCGGTTCCTATGGAGAAAAAGACTCCGGGGCCAGCGGTGTTTTCATTCACTTCTCCCTAACTACTCATAAATTTCATTATGCATGAAGTCTATAGAAGGTGTGTGCATACCAAATGAGTGTGAACTTCATTTAATTTTTTCCCAACTATGATTAAAGTCCTTTGGATCCAAAGACTCTTTCTTCCCTCCCCTGTCCTCGGCCTTTTCCTTCTTTCTTGGGCTGTTCTTTCCCTTCATGCACTCAGTTCTCCCTAGCAATGTTAACATTGCTGCTTGTTCCTCTCTTCTTTTTCTCGTTTTCTCACGACGTGGACTGGTATGAAACGTTAAACCCAGTCATCTACTAATTCTGTCTCCTGCAACTTGCCTTCCCTGTGTTGTATTTGATCGAACTGCTTATTCGTTTGAGAAAGGAGCTCATGTAACCCAGGCTGGACTTGAACCTACTTTATAGCCTAGGAAGGATGACCTTCAACTCTATTCTCTTGTTATCATTTTCCAGCTGCTGGGATTTTCAGGCGTACGCCACCCTGCCCAACTCAAACAATGTTCTTTAAGTGACTGTGCACAGCATGTAACTATTATTCTGAAGATAACATAAAAATGAATTTTGTTTTCATTTTTCCAAGTTTTTTTGACATAATTGAGATATTGACATTCTTCTTATGTGTCTTGAGGTGAGTCGGTCTCTTTAGAGACATTTAGTATGATTGTCTATTGCATGTAGATTTGTGGTATGTATTTGTATATCTGCCTGCTTTTTTAAACTACTGGATGCTTTTAATATGCTTGGAAATTTTCAATCTGTTTATTCATAAAGAGGAAAGATGATTTTGAGACTTTCAAGCACTAGAACTCAGGGTGATTTTCATTCAATGCTCTGTGAATAACTACTTGAATATCCCAGGCCCAGGTCATAGTTAAAGGAACAGTAGAAATTTGCTGAACCTTTTCACCCTAGAGAGAGTTAGTAGCTATGAACTGCAGGAAGCAGCTCCCTGATGGCTGCATAGCGCTCTGCTGTGTGCCTGTCTTTCTTTTACATTATTGTTCCAGGAGCCAAGCCCTTTGGAGCTTTCTGTTACTTCCAGTAGTTCTAGCTACTGCAGCGTTCCTGCATGAACCATGTTATGTTAGGTTTCACTGGATCTGGGTCATTGTCCTAGACGTTAAAGCAGTGTTTGATTTCCTGGACACTTCCACAGGTCAGTGCCATCCCTGGATCTCCAAAAGCCATTTTATGGGAGGCAATCACATGATAGTTGTAAGTACAGTATCATCACAGTTCCTTATTAGTTAAAAATATGCATATTCACGTTTATACATGGTTCATGTTCATTCAAAAGATTCCTCGTTATTCCTGATTATAGTTTTCATCCTTGCAGAGAACTCTCATCTATATTACCTACTGTTATCACTTATTATTAAGATCTGTGAACTTCCTATTGATTATTTATTTACTTTATAAAAAGAATTTAAAAATTTTTAATGATATACATGTGTGTATCTGTACGTGTGTGCAGGTGCCTGTAGAGGCCAGAAGAGGGCTCTACAGATGGTTGTGTGTACCTCCTGACATGGGTCCTGGGATCAGAATGCAGGTCCTCTGCAAGAGGACCTGCTCTAAATGCTAAACCATCTTTCCAGCCTACAGCTAAATACTTCCCTGACTTGGAATTGAATCCCCAGTATGGCAGTAAAGATGCGGAATCCTAACCGCTAGACTATTGGGGAAGCGGTCCCACTGTTTCTTATATTTTGCCCCTCAGTCCAGAATTCAGAGAGAAAGAAATAATGGCAAAATATCTTTCTAGATACTTCTCGAATGCCATATAGAGTTTCCAGTTATCCTTTTAATCAGTAAGTATCCACGGAATGCTTGTATATCTAGTGTGCAAAGCAAGTGTGGCACGTGACAGATTCCTTTCAACAAGCTGCTCCGATGTCAGCTATGAACCCCTCAACCTGCTTCTTCATGGCCGAGTGCAGTTGGTCAGAGAACAGGGAGATTCTCTGATATATTTTCAGAAAGTGCACATTTAATAAGAGATGCTTTGAAAATAAAGCAAAACAGCAGACTCTGGGAAGGCTCTGTCTCTTTAGCCAGATCAAAGTTCAGCATGTGAAAAAGGTATTTGTCCAGACAGCAGAGTAAGTTGTCTTTTCAGACACCCGTTTTGGGAAATGATTCTGTGTTTGAAGATGGCCCTGAAATCAGGACAGTTCACCCTGACTCATTCCCGGTTCAGCATGGACCTAGACAGAAAGATGCAGGAGGGCAAACCACTGGCTTTGAATTGTGGATAGCAAGGTTCATCATTCTCTGCTGTACTCCTGGACAAGCTTGCTTTCCTCTCAGGGGATTCGCTCCACCCAGTGCCCTGAGGCGGTGGTTGAAGTATGGTCTTAGAGGACCGGTAGGGATTCCCACCAATGACATCTTTCGTGGGGCGTTTGTCCTATTTCTCACCCTTTTTTTATCCCACTAGGGCAGCAGCCATCTATTTACCAACCATTTTCACTACCAGCACCCTCCTCCTCTTCCTCCTCCTCTTACCTACTTCCTCCTTCTCCTCCTCACCTTTCTCATCCTCCTCATCCTCATCCTTGTCCTCCTCCTCCTCCTCCTCCTCCTCATCATCATCACCATCATCTTCCTTGTCTTTGTTCTTGGCCTCCCCATCCTCCTTCTCTTCTTCTTCATCTTCTTCCTCTTCTTCCTCTTCCCATCAAGTCCAGGCATTGCCAACCCAGATGTGCATAGATTCGGGGGCCATCCACCACTGCATTGGAATCCTTATCAGAGCCTCATCCTCAGAAAAGAATGATTTCCCTCCCAGGTAACTACCACTGCCAATCACTCCTCAGTAAAGGGTGGGGTGATGCCTAGAGATCATCAACCCCGTCTATGCATTTCATCTTTCAGCTCTTAGAGTCTTTCTACCTCCCCTTCTGTGATGTTTCCTGATCCCTGCACAGTGGTGGTGATGGTGAGGTTGACAGAGCCATCCCAATCCGGGCTAAGCCCTCAGCCTCTCCTCAGCCCTGGGAGCAGTTACACAAATCTCCACTAACTGCTACCCACTGCCAAAAAAAAAAAGTTTTGGTGATCAAGGCTGAGAACATCCCAGCACACCAGCACAATGTATATAAACACACACAGTTAGAAGGCAAATTGACAGCAGGACACCTTAGCAGCAATATCAGGTTCTAGCCCAGAGCCTATGACTTCCCCAACTGCAGGCTTTGAGCAGGATTATAGTACCAGGTATGAAACTCCCTCCTATGGAGCAAATCTGAGACTCTCCACGCCACATCAATCAATGCTTAGCACCAATTTCTCTTCCCTTAGCATATGAGCTATTCATATGAGTGACTACTTAATGAACAGGCAACTCTTCAAAGCTGCTCATCTCATTGTAGACCTGCTATCTAGAGAGGTGGTGGCTTGGTGTGACACATGCTTAAGTTAATGTAGGATATCCGTGCATATCATCACTCACTCAATGCTCCATTTATGTAACATCTCTTTTAACCATCCCTGTGAACAAAGCTTCCTTGGTAAATATAGCAAGATGTCTGTCAGGAAGGAGAAAAGAACTCTATACCCTGAGGCAATGAGCTGGCATGCACACATCCTTCTTATTTCCCACTCTCATGATTTGAATAAAGGATCCTTGCTTACCTGACCCCAAAGCAAGAGCTCCTAAAACTTCATAGTTCTTCTCTGGAAACAAAGTCTCTGTTTGCATTCAAGTATAATAAGAAAAATCTGGACTCATTAATCCCAACTTTTAGCTACCAGGTGGAAGTGCCAGGTCTTACAGCCCGGGAAAGAGTGCGTGAGAATTTGCAGAACGGAACTGAGCCTGGTTCTATGTCCAATATCATCTCTAGGTCTTTCTGACTGTAATTCAGATGTTCATGGCAGAGTCTCTGCTATCAGTTGTTTGGATAGAGTAAGTTATTGTACCTCACCTTCATACCAGCCCCAAACATCAGAGGTAGCAGAACACACCAGAGAGAAGTTTTGATTAGCGAGGGAAGAGAGGAAGAAATGGAGGGATGTACCCACCATTGCTTTGATGGAAGAGCCAAGTGACCAATTATGACATCAGTACAGTTCCTCTTTATCATGTAGTTAAAATTCATGTCATTGTTGAATTGCTTGATTTCCCATAAGTGTCTATTTTCATTGGCAAAAGAATAATAATGATGTCTACTGCTGTACAATGAAGGGTTAAATGAGAAAATGCATAATCATTATTATTATTTTATTATTACTACTACTACTATTATTATTACTATTAATCAACCCATCCTTTCGAAGGTACATTAAAATAAGACAGTTGCTTACCAGCTAACTCTATGGTTTGTTAAACAAAGGAATCATAGGAACCTCTGTGAACAAACTCAGTTTTCTTTGTGATTGACAGACACTCTTCCATTTCACTCAGAAACTTTGCTTCAAACATTTCCACTTGAGTTGGTCATGGGGGTTCATGTATGTAACCCCAAGACTTAGTAGGCTAAGGCATTTCTGTGAGTCGGAGACCAGTCTGGGCTACACACTGAGTTCTAGGCCATCTGAAGCTACCGAGTGAGAGCCTGCCTCCCAAGACCTCAAACCAAACCAAATCAACCCAAACAGAGACACATAAAACATCTTCATTTTAAATGTATCCCACATTCAGAAGGAAGAACAGAATTCTTGGTACCCTGGGGATGGCTATACATACATTTGTGTTCTTTAATCTAAAGCCATCCATTCTGACTGACTCTTTTCAGAGCTTAAGGAAGAAGAGCATTACAGGCATGGAATGCCTAGATTGTGTTACTCATCAATATTTAACTCTGAACGACTGCCCATCAAAGACCTTTGGAGGAAGCTACTCCCAGGCCAGAATTCAGTTCTCCTTTAAACACCCATTCCGTCCCTTGTTGGCACAGCAGTCGCCTTCTGCCAAGGACTACCCAGTGAGTGCAATTTTCTGTGTGAGCCCAGTTCGTCTTCTTTTCAACTCAGCTTTCAAGCTATTACAGATGAATCGAACTGACATTCAATGCTGAGATATAAATAGAAAAATAGGAAGAAAAGTTCTCTTGGGATAAAGGTGTGGATGAAAATGTCTTTCCATACAGACTGGCAAAAAATAAGATTATTTTTATTGATGTGGCAAATGAAAGGTCATCTTCAAAATAGTCCCTTCTTTATCTCCCTCTACCCGGTTTTCTAGTTTTAATTCACATAAGCATCCATCACAGTTACTTGTTGCCCAAGCACCCAGCACAGGAGAGGCTCACGGTTGTTTTCCCATCATGCTTTGCCTCATTTGTTAACCCCTCCTCACCACCTTGAAGACTGGCTTTGTCTATCTTTTATTATTTGTCTTGCATGACTTAAGGAAGAGCACATCAGCACATCAGATTTAATTTGGTGGAACAAAAGCTTCCCCCTCCTTACGGGAAGAATGATGTTGAGTGAATAGCTACTCAGTCCAGCTGTGCTGAGTGACTGTTGTCAACCATCGTCGCGCACTCTTATGTGTAAGGCCATGGATGTGTCTATTACATCTGCGAAACTATGCTACGCTTGCAGATCAAGGGTGTTCGTCTGTGATGTATGGGGAGTTTGGGGAGTTTTGTCTTAAAGACTATATTGGAATCAGCTAGACTGTATTATCTTACTGAAAAAATAACTATTGTAAGCTTGGTATTTTATCTTTAAGGAATTTAACTAAGGATGTTATTTAAACAAAATACAAATCCAGGGACTGGAGAGATGGCTCAGCAATTAGAACACTTGCTGCCTTGGCAGAGGAGCTGGATTTGCTTCCCAGCCTCCATGTCAGGTAGAACATGATAATCTATAACTCCAGGTCTAGGATATCTGACGCCATCTTCTGGTCTCTAGAGGGACCTGAACTCATGTGCACACAGAGATACATGCAAATAAAAATAAGATCTTAAAAAAAACCAACAAAACCAAAACAACAGCTCCACCACGTGACTCTATATTCTTTTTTTTTTAAATATATTCTCATTCAGATCATCTTCAGCACTTGGCTCTGGTCATCTTTGCAGTTTCAATGTTAAATTGCAGTGTGATGATGTCTCTTTTTAAAACATTGACTTCTCTGAGGTCATACGTCATAGATCATAGTTATCACAGTTTTATTTTGTTAATTTTTCTATTGATGTATGTATTTGATGAGGCAAATCTTCAGATTGTTTTATCCGTTTTCATTTGGGTTGCAATTTTCTTAGTGTTACATTAGATTTTTTGTTTGTTTGTTAGCTTGTGAATTTGGATAACAGACATTTATTTTATTGTGTGTTTTGCAAAGATTTTCTGCCAGGCTGTCACTTGTCACTTTATTTTCTTAACAGCTTCTTTTTAAAAGAGACCTTTCTAATTCTAGTAAACTTCATCTAATCGATTATGCATTTCATGGGTTGTAGCTTTAGGGTCATTAAGATCCAAAGAGTCACTGACAATCCAAAGTTACTTAGATTCGCTACAGACGTGTCTCCAGAGCTCAACATAATTTTAAAATTTGCGTGTAACTATGATTTTTTTCATTTCCTCCCTTCCCTCCGTCCTATCAGTTCATCTCTATCCCCCAACAACAGACCTCAATCCTCACTGCCCTGTGACTGTAAGTCTCTAAGGTCTCTAAGGGCAGTAGTCCAGCATTGATCTTCTGCAGCTTTGTTTCAGCTGCTCTGAATCTCTTGCTTTTCCACATAAACTTTGGAATAAGTCTGCCAATAGTCACCATAACAACTTGCTGGGATTTTGATTGGAGTTAGTGGAATTTACAAGCCAAGGTGGGAAGAATCACCTTCGAGTAATAGCGAATCTTTTTACCCATGAACACAAAGCATCTTTCACACACACATATATGCACACACACACACACACAGAGTGAGTGAGAGAGAGAGAGGCAATCTTTTATACTGGGCATCCTGTTACCAATGTCTCCTTCTTTCCTTTAGGAGTAATCCTCTAACCAAGCCTACAGTCAAGGGAGGGACATTAACAGTTCACCTTTAGTTTCAGCCACAGTCCTACAGTATGGCTTTGGTTTTCTAGAGACAGAGCACTCAAGTTATAGGAAGGATAGTAGAATAACTCCCCTCTGCATCCCCATTTTAATTAGAAGAGGGAAGCAATTAATCTTTGAAGAGGTGGACATGGTCACATAATAACATAGTTTGATCTTTTAGAAAGCTACCACCAAGCTCTAATTTTAGATTCAAAGCAACACCATTCCATCTATCTGCTGCCCTGCCATAGCTATTCCCTCGCTAAAGGATTTTTATATATTTTTTTAAGAAAAGAATGTATGGTAGGCTCAAAACCTGTGGGGTGTGTTTCTAACAGAGGGTTTCATTTGGTCATTAGAACACAGACATGCAGAGACTATGTGATTATGCAAGTCAATAAGATGAAATTAGGAAATCTTTAAAATCAAAAGATATGTATTGCATCTTCTTTTATCTCCTTTGAAAAGATGTGTGATCTTCCAAAAAGCCCAAATGAGCTACATAGCACTGTGATTCTGGACAGAAGAGAGAGATATGACAATTTGCCCAATATCTTACATTTTCAGTGGATATAGGGACTCAATTATACATGGCAGGAAAGTCAAATTTAGGCCATCCTCTGTGTTTATAAACCAAGCAAGATGAAACAGAAAAGGGATGGAAGGATGTAGAAACATCTCCATACTCCTTCATCTCATAACTATCCTTAGGTGGCTCACATTGAAAAGATGACTTTGTTTTTTAGAAAGCACTCCAGGACTCAGCATAGGACCCCTGGGGCTCTAAAGCTGCTGGGGATGTTACGCTCTGGAATGAATGCTGTTTGAAAAATCCCAGGTTTTCTCTGATTCTCTTTTTAATATGATTAGTGGACATAAAATCATTATGCAGATGATCATCACACTGAAAGGCCATCTTGATGAACTATAAAGTTTTTCAAAGATAAAGTAAATTTTTAAAACAGAAAAATTAAAAAAATATGAACTCAAGAGCTGAACATCTCCATAATAACCCTGTTCAGTCACCGTTTTATCCTAACTAAAATCTTAAAATAGATTTTTCCAAGTTAAAATTTCTATTGATTCTTCTCTGAAAAAATGCTGATAATGTCTTACTGATGTATATCAGTTTTTGGTCCATCCCTGGGGCAGATGCCAAGAAGAAAGCCCCAGAAGACTGAAGATGTGAAGCCACTGTTTCCTCTTGATGCTGTTGGAGGCATTGAGGAAAGCTGGGCTCGGAGCTACTGCATGGAGCTTAACCATGACTCTTTTATTGATGGACCATGTCCAGTGTGTTCCAGAACAAATAAACAAGACTTTGCAAAAGTATATTCATATGATATTACATGAGAATGTTGGTCAAGGTAAAGATGAAGATATTGGGGTCTGTACACTCTGGAGTGGATTTTTCCAAAATGAATGGGCATCCCTACTGTAAGTCACTGAGCAAGAAAAGTTACTTCCCCAGGAAGAGTAAAAGGGCCTGGATTCACCCTGTCATCAACAACTAGAAAATTGTGGTCAGTGCATAAAACATTTACTACAGATATAATGCAAAAGGATGTACAGGCCTTGACTTCTGATAGAAGGTACACACACCAACATACTTCATGATTGCCCTGGCTTTATGCTGGGAAACATCTTAAAAACACAGTACAGGGAATAGGGATCCAAGCAGAAGTTGTGCTGAGTTAGAGATAGAGAAGTTAGGCTTTGTAAAGACTCAGATGGCTAGAATTTAAAAGGCAGGCCAATGTCAGAAGGTGCATCTGCAGACAGGGCTGCAAATTCCTGCATTTGCCTGTCCCATTGTTCGCTTGTGTGCCACCCTGCACTCACAAAAGTGGGCCAAGGGGAGCTCTTGAGAAAGGACGGCTATGGGGCAAGAAAGGTGCGATGCTTAATAATGTCAGCCAGACAGTATCTGAAAGCAACCTTCTGGGCGTAACTGAGAGGGAGTTTCTAGATAAAGTTAGCTGAGGTGACAAGACTGGGTTGGAATGTGTGAGATACCATTCTAGGAGCTGGGGTGCTGGACAGAGTGAAACCGAGAGAAAGGGGCCGAGCACCAAAGTTCACTTCTCTCTGCTTGCTGATTGTGTGGTCACTCGCCCCAAGCTCCTGCCACCGTGACTCACACCCTGAATGCTGCAATGTGCTATCAAACTGAGCCCAAATCTACCCTTCCTTCTTTAAGTCACTCTGTCAAGCGTTTCTTATTATCACAGCAAAGGCAGAATAACTAACACAGATGGTTGTAAGCTAAACAGTCCCCGGAGCTCTTTACGAAACATGGCGTCATGCAAATGGCAAAAGAGCTTCAAGAAACCTGTTCAGATAGGCAGGACACATATTCCAGACACGATAGGTAGATTTTTCTGTCCTGCCTGCCAGCTCCCAAATAGCCACACAGAACTTATTAATTATGAAAGCTTGGCTGATAGCTTAAGCTTGTTATTAATTAGCTCTTACAACTTAAATTAATCTGTTTATCAATCTACTTTTTGTCTAGTGGCTTTGTTACCTTTGTTCTGTACTGTCCGTACTGCTTCCTCTCTGGCTGGCTGGCGACTCTCTGCATCTCTGTCCTTCTTCCCAGCATCCTCTCTGCCTTCCAAACCATGGCTAGCTATTGGCTGTTCAGGTATTTGTTAAACCGATCTGAGTGTCAAATCTTCCCAGTTACAAAAAGATTATTTCACAACATTTTCTCATTTTTGTCTAAATAAAAAGGAAATGTTTTACCTCTAACATAAACAGTAAGAACAACTATCAGGTAATAATTACATTAACAATGTCCAGTTCATTTGAAGTTGGCATATTTGGAGAAAACGTTCCATTATTTATTCTATCTTAATGAGTTCAATGCTTTCTACCTCACTTACTTTCTACCACAACTAAGTAAAACTGTAACTATGACTATCTAGTCTTCAACTCCATCAAAGACCTAGAAGAAGGACATAATATTACCTTAGTTAACAGGAAGTGTAGATAGAACAACTTCCAAAACTGAAAGAAGTTATAGAAACAGCTGGTTACCTGGACAATCACCCAAGTTTTCTCTACAACATCAGGGCAGCTATCTTCAGCCTATAGGCTTGTACTATATGACAGACTTTTCTATAAAGCAGGAATTTTGAAGGAATTTCCTACTGTGTCTTGGCAAAGTTTGGCAGTTGTCTTTTTTATGTCCAGTTTATCCAGTGTGGATTGAATACAGTCAGGAGTCAAGGCAAGTGTAGCCCATTACCTAAATGACTAGTTTTGCCACATTTAAAACAAACTCCATATGGAGTTTCTTCAATGCCCATCATCTTCTCTGAAACAAATGGATACTTTAAGGAGCAGATGTGTCTCATTGTTAAGAAAATCCCTATGTTAACAAAACATTTTAAATGCTATATTCTGTAGGTCTTTGAAGTGCTTGAAGGCTGTCTATCTAAATATATCTCTGTTTAACCTTGAAACCATACCTAACATGATTACAACTTTAATTGTTATAGGCGACTAACTACTAACCTGCATTTCTTTATTATCCTAAATAGTTTGTAATAATAAATATCAAGGACTAAAAATTTACATTACATTGTTAAAGGAGCTGAATAAGTAAAATACCTTAAATAAGACTAGAAATGTATGTACAGTATGTTCTAATAAAAATAACCTTAAATTTATATCAATATAAAAAATCTATACCAATGTAAAATATTTGAGACTAGTGGTTGTTTAAAAGTAGATTGAACAATCCCCCATTTTATCTCATCATTTCTATACTGTATCCTCTTTTTTCCTTCTGAAAGAGATTATTGAATCTAACTTTTTTGTTTAGCTTTTTTCCTGACCATGACCAAGAACAACTTATAATCAACCCCCCTAAATGATGACAAACATATATAACCCATCATATGACTAAAATCTATCCACCACTTCTTGGAAATGTGGGTGTCATGCTTTCTAGACTGCTTTCTGTTGTCTGGAGTTACTGGTATCTTTAGGAGACCCTGGAAAATTTGGGATAATGGTCAAGTCCTGGTAGAGTTAGCTGTATTATTTGTTGTCTAGTCTCTGTGCAATTGGCAAATACAAGGCTTTTCTGAAGTCCTGGCTGGAGTAGTCTGTGGGGCTGGACCTTCTCAGCCTGCAGCCTTGAAGCTGTTCTGAACGCAGAACTCTGAGGAAACTACAGTAGAGGTACTCTGAGATGCTGGATCTCCTGGACCACCCATTTTCCTTGATGTCTTATCCCTTTCCTCTGAAAACACATAACTTTCAAAGGTAACATATCTATTTGCACTAATACAAGTATGGAATGGTCAGTTTGCACAAGTCAGTTAAAGATGATTTTTTTGTTGTTGTTCTATGTTTGAACAAGTCAAAACCATGTGTCAACTCCTAAATCTGCTTGGACCATATTATCAAGTTGTAATCTAAATCTCTATCCATGTCATGTGAACGGATAACATGTAATAGCAATTTATGAGGACTCTGAAGCCAACAAGATTTATTAGGTCTCATCTTATCTCAGAGCTATTCCCATGTCAAGGAATCCGCTTACACAATACCTGTCCTGTAGTCCTTTATGTATTCCTCCTCCATGTCTGTAGCCAAGATATTCAGGAGGTCTCCCCTGGTCAAATCTGATCTATATCCATCTGGACGGAATCTACAGCCTTTTGTTTCTTGTGGAAACAAAAGCATAACTTCCCTCCCAATGCAACACATTGTCTGACTTCCATTTTGAAGTTAAGACATTTTGAAAACATAGATTTGTTTAATTTATCAGTTTCCATAACCGAATGTCTCCCAGAAACTATTGTTTTGTACATTAGCATTTAACAAATTCAAAGTTAACAAAACACTATAGGGAATCCAGACTCCCTGAGTATTCTCCATCTATGTGGCTTAATCCTCTATTATTATTATTATTATTATTGCCTTACTTCTCTCCTTAAAGAATTTATTTTTATTATTTAAAACTATTTTTAATGACTGTCTATCCTCCTTTTCTTTTTTCTTCTTAAGCTTATATATATTGTTAAACACACTGTAACCTGTTTAGAGTGTTTTTCCTTTTGAACCCACTTTACTGTGTATCTGTAACCTTTTCTGTCTGCATGAGTAAAATCTTAAAGTGCCATGCAGTTAGCTCATGGCATATTGGTGGCTGACTCCACTCCTTTAGTTCCCTTAGAGCCTAGCTTCATGGCAGAGGTACAAATAGAAGCCACGATTGCCACTCCAGCTCTAAGAAGACTCTGGGTCCACACTGCTATAGGCATTTCTATCTAGTATCATGACACTGAATAGCAGGCTGCCCACTGCTCATCAATCATAAATGCCATTCAAGAGCTCAGTAGCAGGGCCTCTTTAAAAAATCCATGCTTCTTTATGCTACTCCTACCTACCTAAGAGACTGTGGTCACCAGCAGTTTTGGCCTCTGTGTTCCAAACTAGCTTTCTCAGGCCTTATGTGGCTATACATGACTTGATGTTGGGTGCCAAATGTATGTGGAATTTTCTGTCCCACCAGCCAGCTCCCCAATAATCACATAGAGACTTTTTATTATAAAAGCTCAGGCTTATTAGTTACTAGTTCTTACAGTTTAACCCATTTTTTATCAATCTACTTTTCATCTCATGACTTTATTACCATTACTCTGTGCTTTCCATGCCTACCTCCTCTCCATCTGGCTGGTGACTCCACCCTTCTTCTTCCCAGTGTTCTCTCTGTCCCCCAAATCCTGCCTATCGATTGGCAATTCAGCTTTTTATTAAGCCAATCTGAGTGACACATCTTCATTCTGTGCAGCAAGATTATT
Source organism: Bramus lutescens (assembly GCA_001685075.1). NCBI lineage: Eukaryota > Metazoa > Chordata > Mammalia > Rodentia > Cricetidae > Bramus > Bramus lutescens. Next base: position 140,524 of record LOEQ01005268.1, read on the forward strand.
CCACAACACTACTCTTACAGGGAAAACTATTGAATGGAAATGCTGAAAACAAGACTCAAACACACCAATCTGGCATGTAAAGTATATAACTACTGGCAAAACAAACCCCACCATTATTTAGAGGAATGTAACAAAATCTAGTATTCTACAAAGTGAGAACACAACATCAAGGATTCAGTAGTACTGAAAATGCCAAAAAACAAACAAACAAACAACAACAACTACAAATTAACATACAAGCAAAACCCCCAGAAATTTCTTATATATCATAAAATGAGACAGAAATTATCTCCTGCATGGTCTGGCAGGTGTTGCTTCTTACATCCATGAAGAACAAAGTTGAGCAAAGCAGTATATAAACAACTCTTCTTAAATCCTTAAAGAACTGAGCCAAGGGTCAGACCCCTTCTCTCCAGTCAAAAGACAGAACCGCAGCTTATACTTGCCAAGTTCCCTGGGAACCAGTAACAGCACAAGGAAACTCAAATTACCCTTGGCTACTTGCTGGAGATGCTCTTTGGATAAGTCTGAGAGTTAAAAAATTTTAGTGCGTGTGTGTGCGCGCGCGCGCATGCGTGCCTTACAGGAAAGACACTCACTTTTGTGAGTTTTATCTCTAAGATGCCCGCAGTGAAGAAGGGCAAAGGAGTTCCTCGTGCTTTGAGCAGAGAGGAGAAATGGTAGGATGGTAGGCAGGATAAGATTGTTTCCTGACGAAGGCAAAGGAAGCAGATTCCTGGAAAACCCAAAGATGTGTACCGCAAGGAGCTTTAAAGCCCCGCTGGCTGAATGGCAGCCTCAGATGAAATGCATGTGCCCCTAAAGCAGCAAAGAGCAGTCACAGCGATAGAGAACGGATGGATGTTAAAGGGCTCTCTCCTATTTCAGGTTTCCTTGTAGGGCAATGTCCTGGTTCAGTAGAGCTAGCAGTTCACTGCACCGTAGGATTTCCAGTGTGTGCGGGGTTGAACATGTTTGAGAACAGGAAAGCAGTGGATACAGTGTGCATCCAAAGTACCCTCATGCAAAGAGTTTGATTTTGTGCAGTTTGGGGGCATTGGAAGCCAAGTTGTGGTAAGCTGAAGGTGTATTAAGAGACCACGGAATAAGCCTACCATATAAACAGGCAATTTAGAGCCAGCAAACCAAGAGAAACTAAAAGTACAAATCACGACCATTCTGAAAGGCAAGATGAGAAAAAAGGAAGCAGAATGAAACAGACAGTGGTAAAGTTGGTGGTAAGATTGCAGACTTATAAAAACTGAGAAACTGTGAGATAGGTGATCAGAGTTGGTAAAAGGGAGAACCTATTATAAGGACTAACTTTTATTCCTTTAAATGATAAATGTTTGTGCATCTCGGTGTGTGAGTGCGTTTACATGAGCATAGGTATCCCAGAATCCAGAGGCATTGTGGCTCCCTGGAGCTTTGAGTCACCTGATTTGGATGCTGGGAACAGAGCTTGGGATCCCTGGAAGAGCAGCAGACAAGCACTCTTCACCACAGAGCCATCTATTTAGACTCTGAGGTCCCATGATATTTGTGTGTAGTCTATAAGATAGAAATAGAGGGCAAAGAATGAAAGAATAGGAAAAGCGTACAGTGCAAACACTAAGGGGAGCTAGAAAGCGTGTTCTTTGAAAGTGAACAGGAAGCATTCACCAAGGCCGTTGCTATTCTGGGCCATAGTATAAACCCCAACAAGTTTGAAGCAGATGAAATCTAGCAATAATAAGATGAAAGTATAAATCAATACCAAAAACACACCTGGAGAATCCCCCAGTGTTTGGAAATTAAACCACACATTGCTAACTATAATAACTTACAGATAAAGGAAGAAATCATGAGGGAGATTAGGAAATGCTTTTTGCTGAATCAGAACGCAACCTACCAAACTTGTGGGATACAGCTAACACATTGTTTATAAGAGGAAATGTTTAGCTTTAAAAACATTAGGAAGGATAAAAATCTAAATCAATGTTGTACTCATCTAGCTTAAGGTTAGAAAGCAAAATAAATGCAAATTAAATTAAATAAGGGCTGGAGAGGTGGCACAGTGGTAAAGAGCATTTATTTTTCTTCCATTTAGGGACCTGAGATAGGATTCTAGCACTAACTTCAGGTGACTGCCTGTAACTCCAATTTCAAAGGATCTGACACCCTCTTCTGGACTCTGTGATGGCTGCACTCATGTGCACATATCCATACACAGTCACATCCATGTACACATAATTATAAGATAAAAACAATTCTTTAAAAGAACACCTAAAGCGGGGTAGTGGTGGGGCGCACCTTTAATTCCAGCACTTGGGAGGCAGAAGCAGGCAGATCTCTGAGTTTGAGGTCATCCTGGTCTACAGAGTGAGTTCTGGGACAGCGAGGGCTGTTACACAGTGAAATCTGGTCTCTAAAACCAAAACAACAAACTGAATGAGTAAACTGGATGACATTGAAATTGAAGAGCAGAGCAGTGGGAAACGTGGGTTCCCTTGAGTCAATCAAAGGCGCATTTTGCTTGTCTCGCTTTCTGTCCTTGTTTTTAGCATGTTAAGTGCAATGTCTTGTCTCCAAAGCCATGGGAAATGGAAACATTTTTCCACACAGCAAGGGAAGGTCTGCAGAGATGGCTGAGTGCCCAACCACAATTAGGGTAGCTGTGAGACTCATAAACGTCTTGCCAGAGATTCCTAGAAAAATGTGGACAAAGAAACCTAGGGAAACATTGGGCTCCTTACACTTAGAAAAACCCTGAAGTGCTGAGATTCAAGAGTTAATAAAATGTTAACCAGTTATCTAATGAAGTGCGGGATATTTGGATCAATAGTGGAAAGCTGCACTTGTGGCTAAAACTGAGCATCACTGTGAATTTTTAGTGTAGGGAAACCCTCCAAATGAGCCAGTGAGCATTAATTGGAAGTTGATTTTGGAAGAGAACTGATTGGCTAGATGTGAGAGCACAGGGGAAGCTGTGCCTAAGCCTTGATGTTCATGGTCCAGGACCTGGGAATTCTCAAGCAGATTCTGCTTCTTGGAAGCCAGATTTGTAGCCATAGCCACTTTCAGGTACTGTGAAGCTGTACAAGGAGCCTGGGGTGTTGGGCTTTTAGTGCAAAACCTCTTCTACGGTTATGGAATTTTGTCATTTAATTTTGCGGATTAATAGTGACTATTAGACGAAAATATTGGGAAGTCATTTATTTAACAAATATCATTGGGTATACTTAAAATATTTCAAAACAGGGATTTGATAAGTTGACCATGTTGGACAACTTACTCATTTTGTAACTTTGGCTAACCTTGAATTCATAAGCCTTTTTGCCACAGACTCTTGAGGGCTGGGATTATAGGTTTGAACAGTCTCACTTAGATTTAGTGAGTACTTTCAATGTGCTGTGCACTATTTGATGTTTGAGGGCACAGGCAGGGATTAACAGGACCTGGGTGCAGCATTCATAGAGCGTATTGGCTGATGCAGTGATTGGGGGGATTGGAAATGATACTGGAGGAGCTGATTGCCAAAGACCATTCCAGGATGGTAAAAACTAGAGTGGATACAATGTGATGGTTCTTAAAGATACAGAAGCCAGGGAAGTGTGTGCACTCATTCATGTGTGCACACACATACAGACATGTGGTCAGGGAAGTCCTTTCTGGGTGGCCTTCGAGAAGAGAATGAATGATGAGAAGCCCCAACCACTCGAAGATGAAAACCTCCTAAGCAGAAACGGAAAAGCTCCAGGCTAGAATATTTTGTTTGAAGCTGGATCTTCTCTACACTAAAGTGAAGAGCAGACATCTGGGGTGTTAGTCAAGGGTCTCATCTTTGGCTCCTCCTTTCACTAGCATTTGACTCAGTTTTCAGTTCTTTCCTTCGTTAAAGGCACAGTGGTTGCATCACCTCCTAGCAATATGCTTAGAGAAGAGCAGAAGGAGGGAGCAAAGTCTCTCATGTGAAAGCAACATGAGAGCCCGCAAAGCACCCCGCAACTGGAGGATGTTTGGGTTCCAAAACCAACTGGGAGTCAGTGAGCTGTCGCAGGCACAGGGGGGCCAAAGGCCAACCACAAACATGCCCTCTGTTCCAGCATATTTTTTTCACATGTGTTTGGAGAGCAATAAAAAGGAAGGGCTTGGTCTCTGCCCCAGGGTTAGGGTTAATTAAGGAAACAGGTTGTTAAGCCCTGTGAAAGGAGAATGCTAGTGTAGAGTAAAAATATGTCCAAGAACTTCACCAGCCCTTAAAACAGCCAGAAGTAAGAGGTCCTCTCATTTGGCAGTGTAGTTGAGCCGCGACCCACACTGCATTCGATTGTGCCCAAGCTCAGAACCACAGTCACCCTGAAGTGGGCCAAATGCTTTGGGGTTATAACCATAATTACTTCCTTCATGCAGAAGCCAGAAAATGTCCTGGGAAGGTTTTAAAAAGCTGTTCTCTTCCTTAAGAGAAAGACTAACAACTCTATTTGAGTTTATGGCTTTATTCTGGGGATGGATTTTAAAGCCCAGTTCAACCATAGAATGTATGCATTCGTGAGTGTGTGTGTGTGTGTGTGTGCACGCACGTGCGCGCACACACACACACACGAGTGACATTTTGAGGATGCCAGCCTATTATTCACCCAAGATGATTCCAGCTAAATTAACAGAACAGGAAAGAAACAGTTTCCAGAGCACCCAGGTATACGAAACGGAATCTGAAGAAAGGTTAGCAAAATCACACAGACGGTATGGCACTCTCATGAATAACCCATGAGGAAACTAAAAATAGGCAGCCCTCCCTGATACCAAGTATTTATGAGCAATGGAATTTGTACATGGATCGCTTGTTGGGACCTCTCAGGCTCTCTGAATGGTTATCTCATTAAGGGAAGTACTCCGTATCTGTAGATGAATAAATAGGGAAGCAGCATCCATCACATGACATGATTTATGCTTGACACTTAATGTAATGTAGCATCCTTAGTCAAAATGTCTTAGAAGGACTGCAGTAATTCTATCTCATCGCCATCGACTACATGACAGTCAGTGTAGCCACTTAGATATGTGACAGGCAGGGACAAGGAATCATTCAACCTTGGCTGTCAAACCTGTTGTTTACCTCTCTGCTCGTAGGTCTTAAGCCTGGCGACAGCAGCTATTGCTAGTCTACAACCCAGCCTGTGGTGAGCCCTTGTGTTGCTCCTCACCCCGGTGTCCCACAAGATTAAAAGTCATATTAAAACTTCTAAAAATGAGGATTCAGTTAAGGCAGCAGTGAGAATGAAGAAGATCCATCAACCCAGGCCTTTGCTCTTGCCTGAGGTATTAATTACTTCGCTGTTGTGACAGAACGTCTGATAAAAAGAAGACAGATTTATTTTTGCCTCACAATACTAGGGATAAGTCCAATGCGACAGAGAAGCCACAATGGGAGGATATTCACAGACAGAACACAGGACAGGAAGTAGAGAGAAGACAGGGAGTAGGGCCAGGCTATGAATGTCAAGGCCTGCCCCCCATGAACCTTCTTCATCTAGTTAGAATCTGTAGATGAGCCTTCTTCCTCTAGCTAGGGTCTGTGGATGAGCCTTCTTCCT
>LOEQ01005269.1:15958-33036 GCA_001685075.1 Bramus lutescens
TCATTAGAAAAGAATAGGCTTCTAACAGGTAACAATGAAACACAATAAAATAAAATATAATAAGATAAAACAAATCTATCATATCAAAGTTAGACACAGCAAACCGGCCATAGGGGTTGAGTCACAATTGCAGGCACAAAAGTAAGACACTCACTGGTCCTCACAGTCAGAAGTTCCATAGAACTAATAAGCTACTAGCTATAATATATAGGCAGAGGACCTGGTGCAGACCCATGTAGTAGGCCTTGTGCTTGCTTCTTTAGTCTCTATGAGCTCGTGTGGGCCTTGCACAGTTGATTAAAAGGGCCTAGTTCTGGTGTCCTCTATTCCTGATGATTCTCACACTCCTGTGCCTCCTATTCTACAGGATTCCCTGAGTTCTAGGGAAGAAATATGWTGGAGACCTTGAATTTAGACTCTTTCTCTGCTCATCTATCTGTAGGTCTCTGCATCTGTTCCACCTGCTGCCAGAGGAAGCTTCTCTGGTGTTGACTGGATAAGACATTTACTAGTCTCTGGTTCTTTGTTACCAAGCAGTATGTGGCATGGGTTCACCCCCATGGAGTGGGTCTTAGGTCAAATCAGGCATTGTTTGGCTACTTGCACAAGTTCTGTGCCAACATGGTACTAGCATATTATGCAGGCAGGACAGATTATAGGTTACAGGTTTTATAACTGGGTTGACTATGATATTTCTGCTATGGCAGCCTGCAGATTACCTCCCAGCATCAAAGAGACTATACCTTAGTGTGTGGGCTCCATGTAGGCATCAATTTCACCTCTTCTATTCAGTGATTTTGGTGGGTGCTGACACTGGCAATGAGGCCCTGAAGTCAGTTCTGGAAAAGCAACCTTTTGTCTTAGGAACAATCTGGGTTGTTTGGGGATTTTTATGGGACCACAGTTGCCCAAAAGCTCAATTGAATACATTCTAGTCCCATCACTGGAAGTTTCCCCTGGCTATACGCAATGACCAATAGAGACGTTTATCCCCTAGGAATCCTCGTTAGTATCATCTTCATAGACTCCAGGAAGCTTCCACTGCACTAGATTTCCAGGCCAGCTGCCAAATGCTCCCCATCAATTCCAGCCATCTCTCGCAGTACTCTTTCCTTCCACCATATCTACGTCCTCCCCTGATCCTCTGCTCCCCATTCACCTTCAGTCCACCAGCAAAATCTGTTCTCATACCTCTTCCAGGGGGATGCCTGCATCCTCACTAGACATCTCCTTTCTACCAGACCTCTCTGGGTCTATGGACTGTAGCTTTGTCATCATTTACTTAGCAGTTAAAGTCCTCTTATAAGTGTATATATGTGATATTTATCTTTCTGGGTCTGGGTTACCTCACTCAGAATGATTTTTCCTAGTTTCATCCATTTACATGCAAATTTCATGATATCATATTATTAATAGCAGAATAATACTCCATTATGTAAATGTAGCAACATTTATTTATTCAGTCTTCTGTTGAATGTTTATGCTTTTATGTTGAGATTATTGATCTATTTAGTCATGAGTTTTATACAGTGTTATTAATATGGATCTATTTGCATTCTTCTACATGCAGACATCCAATTTGACCAACCAACACTATTTGTGGAAGATTTTTTTTTTTACCCATTGTATATTTCTGACTTCTTCATCAAAAATCAGGTGTCCATAGATATGTGGATTTACTTCTGTTTTTTTATTTGATTTCACTCATCAACCTGTCTGTTTTTATGCTAATACTATATGATGTTTATTACAATAGCTCATAGTACAACTTGTAATCAAGAATGGTGATATTTTCCGAAGTTATTTTATTGGACTGGATTATTTTAGATACTCTGGCTCTTTTTTGGTTTTTCATATGAAGTTGAGTATTGTTCTTTCATGGTTTGTAAAGAATTGTGTAGAAATCTTGATGAGAGTTGCATTAACCTATAGTTTCTTTTTGCTAAGATGGCCATTTTTTACTATGTTTATCCTAGCAATTCATGAACAAGAAAGATCTTTCCATCTTCTGGTATGTTCTTCAATTTCTTTCTTCAAAGACTTAAAGTTATTGTTGTGTATGTCTTCCAGTTACTTTGTGAGAGCTACACCAAGATACTTTATACTCTTTGTTGCTATTGTGAAGGGTGCTGTTTCTGTGATTTCTTTCTTAGCACCATTTGTCATTTGTTTATAAAAGGACTACTTTTATTTTGAGTTAATCTTGTATCTAGGTACTTGACTAAAGGTATTATCACCAGCCATAGGAGTTTCCTGGTAGAATTTTGGGGTCACTTACGTATACTATCATATCATCTATGACTAATGATATTTTGACTGTTTTTTCCAATTTGTATCCCTTTGATCTTCTTTAGTTGTCTTATTGCTCTTGCTAGAACTTCAAGTACTCTATTGAATATGGAGAGAATGGACAGCCTTGTCTTATTAACTGGTTTTAGTGGAACTGCTTTGAGTTTCTCTCCATTTAATTTGATGTTGGCTGTCACTTTGCTGTAACTGCCTTTGTCTTGGTTAAATGTGTCTTTCTATCCCTAGTCTGTTAACACTTTTATGAAGGGTGTTAGGTTTTGTCAAAGGTTTTTCCAGAACTATTGAGATTGATCATGTATTCTTTTTCTTTCAGTTTGTTTATATGGTGGGTTTCATTTGATGATTTTCATCCAATGAATCACCCCTTTATTTCTGGGAGGAAGACAACCTGGTCATGATGATTGATTTTTTTTGTGGTGGTCTAGGATTAGACTTGCCAGTATTTTATTAAGTATTTTTGTATCTTTTCATGAGGGAAATTGGTCTATAATTCTCTGTCTTTGTTGAGTTTTTGGCAGTTTGGGTATTTAATGTGACTATCTTCAAAAATGAATTTGATAATGTTCTTTCTGTTTCCATTTATGGCATAATTTGAGGAGTATTGTTTTTAACTCTTCTTTGAATATCTGGTAGAATTCTGCACTAAAACTACCCATCCCTGGACTATTATTGGTTGGGAGATAGTTATTGATTGCTTCTATTTCACTAAGGGTCATAGGTCTATTTAAATAGTTTATCTGATCTTTAATAACTTTAGTAAGTGGTACATATTGAGAAAATTATCAATTTTTTTAGATTTCCTAATTTTGTGGAGCTCAGGTTTTTAAAGTACGTCCTTATGATTCTATGGATTTATTCAGTGTCTGTTCTTACGCCACCTTTTCTTCTCTGAGTTCGTTAATTTGGATACTCTCTCTCTTTCTCTGCCTTTAAGTTAGTTTTGGATAATGGCTTGTCTATCTTATTGATTTTATCAAAGAAAGAACTCTTTGTTTCCTTGATTCATTTTATTGTTATCTTTGTTTCTATTTCATTAATGTCAGTTCTGAGTTTTATTATTTTTTGCTTTCTACTTTTCTTGGTTGTGATTGCTTTTCATTGTAGAGCTTTCAGTGGCATTGTGAAGTTGCTAATCTTAGCTCTCTCTAATTTTTACATACGTATAAACTATTTTAATTGTGCCTCATATATTAAGGTATGTTGTGTATTCTTTTTAATTGAATTTTAGTAAGTCTTTAAGTTCTTTCTTTTTTTAGCTATGATACTTTTTTTCATTCAGTAGGGAGTTGTTCAGTTTCTGTGAGTTTATAAGCTTTCTGTTGTTTGGTTGTTGTTGAAATCCAGCTTTAATACATCATGTTTTGATAGAATGCATGGGTGTTATTCCAATTTTCTTGTTTTTGCTGAGGCATTCTTTTTTGTAAGAATATGCAGTAAGTCTTAGACAAAGTTCTGTGAGATTCAAATTAAAACATATATTCTTTTTTTTTTTGTCTGAGTGAAATGTTCTGTAAATCTATGTTAGGTCCATTTTATTTATAGCATGTTAGTTCCAGTATTTCTCCATTTAGATTTTTCTGGATGACCTGTATGTACGTTGGTGAGTGTAGGGTATTAATGTCTCTTACTATCAGAGTATAAGGTCAATATGTGATTTAAGCTGTAGTGTCCTTGTGTTTGGGGCATATTTGTTACGAATTGTTAAGAATTACAATATTGACCCCCTCCCCTGGGTTCCACACTAGAGTGACAGCCTTGTCAGCTTTATTGGAGGACAGTGTGGTTCTAGGGACCCCAGAGAAAATGCCATCTGCAAACTACAAAACTACTTTAAGTCTGCCCACTGATGGCATACCTCAGACTGCTTAAGAACACACACACACACACACACACACACACACACACACACACTCACACCAGGCTCCGTATACTGGTCTACAATGTTGGAAGAATACCTCTGCTTTATCAGAGGCCAGGCAAGATCTAGGGACCCCAAGTAAAACTCATTCCAATGCCTGCTAACATTCTCAAAAGCTCACAAAGCAACCCCAGACTGTACCCTCTCTCCTGCCCTCCACACTAGGGTCTACAGTCCTGGCCATACAGGCCAGAGTGGTCATAGTTATCCCAGTGAAGACACTGTCTATGACCTATTGACCCACTTTAAGTCTATTAAACGACCCCAGACTCTACCCTACCCCTGGACTTTATATCCTGGCCTACAATTTTGGAAGAAAACTTACCTTTACCAGAGGCCAGGCAAGATCTAGGAACCCATGGTAAGATACTGACCAATGCCATCTAATACTCCACATAGCTTCTCCAGTAGCCCCTGACTACGTTCACCTCTGGGCTCCATATCCCGACCTACTACTGTGGAAGAAGTCTTTGGCCTTATCAGAGACCAGACGGGGTCTATGAACCCCAGGCTGCACTCATTCCTTGGACTCCATACCCAAGCGTACAATTTCAGAAGAACTGCAGCTTTACTGGAGCAGAGGCTGGATGTAGGGACCCCAGCCCCAGCCAGGCTGGTCCTAGGTACTCCAGGCTACACTACGCATATGAATCACAGACTTTACCTCCTTCTTCTGAGATCCATATCCTGGTATACAACTTTGGAAGAAGACCATCTGCTTTACCAGAGACCAGAAGCCTGGAAAGGGAAGAGAAACCAAAGGAATAAAACATCCTTCCAATAAAGACAAATTCAGAAATTGACACCTAGACCTATAATCAGCCCACATCATGATACTGAAATCCCAGTTTTAGAACACAATCAATAAAGGCAATGTGATGACACTGGAACCCAGCAATCCTACAACAACTGTACCTGAACAATCCTACACAGATGAACCACAAGAAAATGATCTTAAATGACTTTATGAAGATGATAGAGGTCCTTAAATAATATATGAAAAAAAAACTTTTAAAGAAATTGAGGAAATGACAAACAAAAAATTGAAGAAATCAATAAATCCCTAAAATAAAGCCAAGAAAATAAAACAGATGAAGGAAACTGTTCAAGACCTAAAAAATGCAAAAAGAAACAATAAAGAAAGCACAAAAGGAAGGACTTCTGGAAGTAGAAATCTGGGTAAGTGAATAGAACTACAGATATAAGCATCACCAAACTTGAGCATATAACCAAGGATGCTCACTCATACCACAAACTTGCTCGACTGCTCATAGCAGCTTTATTTGTAACAGACTCAACCTGGAAACAACCTAGATGACCTTCAACTGAGGAATGGATAAAGAAAATATTGTATAATCACACATTGGAATATTACTCAGTTATAAAAACAAACTCAAACCAGGAAATTTGAAGGGAAATGGATGGAACTAGAAAACATCATCCTGAGTGAGGTAACCAAGACTAAGAAAGACCAACCTAGTATTTACTCACCTCTAAGTGGACATGAGCTGTAAAACAAAGCCTACCTCTGCTACAATTCAAGAGACTAGATAACAAGGAGGGTTCGTGGTGGGATGCCTGTATCTCCCTGAGAAGGGGAAATAGAAGAGATTTTGTGAGGGGAAAAAGGGCTGGTGGGGATAGGAACATGAGTAATCAAATTCGGGTGTTGTGTTGTGGAGGGGTAGATGCTGAAAGAAACAATTCGAACGGGAAACTTTCCCAGCCATGTAAAAACCTGGCAGAAGGAAATATTCCAGGAATCCACAAGGATGACCCCAGCTAAGGGTCCTAGCAATAGCAGTTATGTAGCCTAAACTGGCCATTTTCTGTGACCAGATTGATGCTAGCCCATCTGTTATCAGAGAGGCTTCTTCAAGCAACTGATAGAAACAGAATTTAGACCCACAACCAAACATTAGGCAGAGTTCAGAAAATACTGCAGAAGATGGGGAGAAAGGATTCTAGGAGCCAGAAGGGTCAAGGATACCACAAGAAATGCACAGAATGAATCAATTAACCTGGGCTCAGAGGGGGTCACAGAGACTGAATTGACAACCAGGGAGCCTGAATGGGACTGACCTACACACTCTGCATATTTAGCAGTTGTGTAAGTTGACCCTCTTGTGGGACTCCTATAAGAAAAGGAATCACTGCTATTCATCATTGGGAACACTTAACAATTAGAGTTTGGGAAGGCTAACATTAGAAGTCTTATCCAAATACATTATATTCTTTTTACTTTGGATATTTTATCTACCGTTTAATGATGTATTTTATTGTTGGTTTATTTTTCCTGCTGAATACATTATTTATTAGGAATCCTATTGATCAAAATGCGTGTTGTAGTTTGACACACTTCTAGCAACTGAAATATAAAGGTAGACCAATATTATGGTGACTTTAAGATCATCTTTGATTCTATGTGACCCATAGTTGGGGGCATTCCTATAATTATTCTGTGTTTCCAACATTTTCAAACAATTCAGTCATGAATTTTATCAGAATAGACAAGCATGAAATGAATTTTCTGCCATGGTTTATGAGCACCAGCAGAGTCCATACATCAGTAACAGCAGATGCTGGCACTTGATACTTAAATACTTGACTTGTTCTTTATATGTAAGTGAGCAAATCCCTTCATGTGTTATTTTGGAATTTCAAGGACTATGACTGCCCTAATTTTGGATCAATGGGTTTTCTCTGCTTTAAGTAGATGATTTTTTATTGTTCTTTTTTTTATTTGAGACCATTTACCAAGTTTTATGAATACACTTAGGTATTGTACCTTTATATTAATCTCAAAAATGATAATGATTTGCATTAGTCAAGTAGCTACCATTGCTTAAGACTGAATTAATTTTGATGTTTGTTTAATATTTGCTATTGAATATTTAAAGAATTAATTTAAATGGTATTACCGTATTAATTTTAGAATACTAAAACAAGATTCCTTAATAAAGTGAACCACAGTAAGAAAAAAATTGTAAATATTTTTTTATTCTCTTACACTTATAAATACTTTTAAAAGAATATATAAGTGACCTACCTATATACATTACAAACAAATTACTAGATTGTCAAATTACATCTTCCCAGAATTATGTTGCAGCTTTCCCACACACCCATTGAATAATCATGGCTTATTTTTTAATTCAAGGAACTTAAATTCAAAAGCTTTGTGTAAGAAGATTGCAAAGTAAATAATTTGCTTTTATTTTTATTTTAACTTTTGTGATGATTTTGAGGTCTTTAACAAATACCTACTTAAAATTTTAAAGTTTTTATTCCCAATTGACAAATAACTTTGATTATTTATATATTAGAATGTGCCATTTTAATTCATGTGCATTGAAAAATGATCATTCCAAGCTTATTATATGTATTTCAGTTGAAATACACATTGATACACATATTTTTATGTTTTTTAAATGAGTAAATTTAAAATCCCTTCATAACTTTGATATCGTATGTTAAGAGTCACTGTATTTGGAAGTCGTAGTGCGAGTGAGTCGAGGAATCACTGGATACAATTGGTTGAGACGCCTTAAAAGTTCTACTTTGCCACACCTTTTATCCAAGCACTGGAAGGAGTTCAAGGCCAGCCTGGTCTACAAAGAATGTTCCAGGATAGCCAGGGCTACATAGAGAAACTCCTTCTCAAACATTAAAAAAAAACAAATACATAAAACGTCTACTTCTCATTCCCTTCATATTTTTTTAAAAATATGATTGGAACAGCTCTTTTTCGGAGGCCATAGTCTGAGCAGATGAGTGAGAAGAGGAAAGTCAGAGTGAAAAACAANTCCAGGATAGCCAGGGCTACATAGAGAAACTCCTTCTCAAACATTAAAAAAAAAACAAATACATAAAACGTCTACTTCTCATTCCCTTCATATTTTTTAAAAATATGATTGGAACAGCTCTTTTTCAGAGGCCATAGTCTGAGCAGATGAGTGAGAAGAGGAAAGTCAGAGTGAAAAACAAGGAAAGAAGCTGTAAAATGATGTCTTCTGAGCAGGACAGCGGGACAGTGAAAGCTCAGCCGCTGACACGACCTACAGAAGTCAGGCCTGTTAGCACTCACTTACAGACGAGGAAGGGGTTCATTGGGTCCTACCCCGTCTACAGAACTAGATACCTCTGAAAGCTTTTAGGAGAAGACAAAATATTAACTTTAATTATATGTTCACTGATTTAAACATGCAAAATAGGAAAGAATAACACAGTGTACAAAATACTCAGGCCTATTTTGTCTCCAAGGGATTTATTTATACCTAAGTGTGGTTTAAAATTAAACTGTGGAAGAACAAATATTGCTATGGAATGACGAAGAGCAAAGCTAGTGTGGAAAAAAAACATGAAAGTACCAATATTGCTATCAAGATGCTTAAAACTGGAGTTCACATTCACTATAAGCAGGCATGAAAAAATGGTTCAGTACTCCAAGTAAGTATGCATTTAGCATAAAACAGTAGTTGCACTGTAGGAGTTCATACAAATGTAGAAAACAATGGCTATGCGAAGTTTATAGGTTATTATTCATGATATGTTTGTAGACAAGCAAATGATAAATAATTAAATTTCCTTCTGTGTAGCTGCGTATGTATGGTGTAAAATCCAGAGTGGGCAATATTACTCAACAGTTCAAAGTATTGGATTAATAATACATGAGAAAACTGCAATAGACTCAAGGACAAGAATCTGAATTAAATAAAAACCAGTCCTAGACTCATACTGTGTGATTCCGTTCAGTCAAGATTGCTGAAATGATGAAATCACAGAAACGGAAATGAAACAGTGGAAATAAAATTTGGGAAAGAAAAGGAGAAAAGATGGGTCTGAGGACAAAGGGGGAAGTAGAGACAATCTTCCTAGTGAAGAATTGCTCCTTCAGGTTGTTACAAAAACGCTCTCAAGGGACAGATTAGTTTGCACAGAATCAAATAAAAACATTAAGGAAAACCACATTCAAGAACTTGAGCACTGAAACACTTTGTACCTGAGCATACATCATTTCTTTGGTAGGACTCCATGAGTTTTCTAAGACAATACGTAAATACATAGGAACCTCAAATGAACCTAAACGTGAATCCTAAAAAATACAAATATTCTTGAGAGAAGACTATAATAAAAATTAATATTTTATAATATAAATGACTTAAAGCAAAAATTAGCAATTCCAAATTATACAAGCGAAGGTATTTGTATAAATGTACAGATATACATATCTATAAGGAGAGGCTGTGAAAGAGAGACTATAAGTTTTTTAAAGATACCTAATTGACTCCGAGAAGCATTACTTACTAATGAAATTTGTAATAAATGATGCAATTTGAAGAATTTCTTTCTATGCCCCTGTAAACTAAAGCTAAACATTTAAGAAAGTTATTGTAATAGACTACTGGTAGATTTTATTCTGTTCATGTAACAAAAAGCACAATAATATGCAAATAAAGATAAATAAGTAGTAGAAATAAAATATTAGGTTCTTTCAAAATTCTAAATATAGTCAATAAAAAGCCATATGATTTTGTATTATTAATTCAGTTTGAAGAAATAGTTTTATCTTCACTGTAAAGATTTTCATTGGCACTTAACTGATTATTTTGAATAATGGAGGAATGGGTCATGCTTATAAATTCAGAGCATGTTCTGGAATTTATCTCTTGAGAGAGCAATTTATTTTCATTTTATTCTGCTGAAATTTTGCTGTACAGAAGCAAATGAAATAACGTTTTCTTCCTAAGAACTTGGAAGTTCTGTGCCCAAAAGTCGTACGGATATTCGTCTTCCTCACTTGAAGTAAAAAGTGTTACCTCTTGGGCTGCACTGTGCTGTTTGCGGTGACATTTTTAAAGTGTTAAAGTAATCCTATTGTTATTAACCTTAGAAATTGTTCTATAAAATCACTTTATTCATAGTTCCTTAAGCTTTTGTCAGAAATACTTGACACACCATGACATACTTAATTTTTTTTCATATTCAAACCTGAGTTCTGTATATTTTAAAAATTATGACTTCCTGGATTGCTTTTTAAGCTTTAAATATATTTTTTGTATAGTTGTGCACTAATTAATTGTCAACATGGATAAGTAACAGGGAAAATGGTTAGAAGAAAAGACAAATCTCTGAACCTGACTTTGATCTTAGAGTCAAACTTTTGCACAGATATTTTGTGCTTATCAGTGAACTGATTCTAAAGGTAGTGAGGAGTGGCCATAACCCAAAACAGCCAGAAAATTTGAGAACATGAACGACTGTATTTACTTCAGTACCTGCTATGAAAACCCAATAATAATAGCAGTGCTGTCCTGGCAAAAGAGTAAGAAAGTCAATCAATAAAATAGAATATAGAGCACAGAAATAGAACTTTGGATTGTTCTACTATCACTAGTCAATTGATACGTAACAAAGGCAGAAAGAAAGCTACAATGAAAACAAGACAAATTTCAACAAAATTGTGTTGAAATTCTATATGAAAAACATAAATTTAGAGACATAATTTATACCTTTCACCAAAATAATCTCAAAATTAATCATGAACTTAACAATGGACTGTAATGCAATGAACTGAAAACACGTAGCTGAAATTCAAACCTATGAAATTTCTAGAATAGAACACGGGAAAATATTAGGTGCAAAATCTTTATTCGTGCACTGTCAAGAATAAAATCAATTAAAGAAAACATTTATAATCCAGGCTTCACTAACATAAAAGTTTTCTGTGGTCTAAAAGATACTAATAAAGAACAAGAAGGCAGAACACAGAAATAAAATTAGAGAATATGTAAAATAATGTATCCAATAAAATCCTCCTACTCAGAACTTTAAAGTTTAGTATCAAGAAGATAGTCTACTTAAAACATTAGATAAATTCCTGAATAACCTTCACAAAATGAACAGATACATATATCAGCTAAGCACATATTACCAAATAAATTCAAATTAAAGCAATAGGGAAACACTGCTTCACAACTATTGAAATGACCAGCATCCAAAATATTGAAAACACAAAAGGTCAACAAAAAAGGTAAAGTAACTTCTTTACTCTCAATATGGATGGAAGAGGTGCAGCTGCTTTGGAGAACATGTGTCTCTTACATAACTGAACATGTGCTTACCATATTTGATGTGATAATGAACCTCAGAACTGACAGGTTCTTATTGGAGCATGTACAGAAGAAATCTACACTTGGAGTTTTCAAACAGCTTTATCAACAGGTTGTCTTAGAGGAATGGCTAAATTTTAATATATATAAACAATGAAGAGTATGAGGAGCTGATTAGAGATGAGTTGTCTGGTTAAGAAAGAACATGGAGGAAACAATATGCTTTGAATTTGTTGAGAAGTTCAGTCTCAAATGCATATAGTAAATGGCAAAAATAAATAATTCTTTTTTAAAGTCTGAAAAAATGAGCATTAAAAGATAAAGAAGCAACTCTCCAAGTCAGTGTTTCAAACTTTTGAGTTTGCGAGTAGAATGATGTATTTTTCTTGAGATAATGGAGTAATGACTGAGATGGAAAACAGGAGAATAAGTAGACAAAAGCTAAAATCTGTGTGTATTTAAGCAGTACATAACTACTTATGCAAAGATTATGAGACTTTCTATAAAACACAATGTAAAATCTGTGCTTTTTCTCTTCTTAACCTTTAATGTACATGTAATATAAATCTGTGAATATGTTGAAATTTAAAAGTTTTGGAAAATGAAAGTGTATAATTTTTTCTGATTAATTTGGAAATTTTCAATCTTATTCTTTCCCTATAGACATTTTTGTTTTGTTCAATCCCATTCCATTTTGGATAAAATTTAGTTTATGTGGTGGTTTGAATTAAGAATGTCCCCAATAAGCTCAATACTTTAAATGCCAGGTATTGGAACTCTTTGATGGGATTAGCAGGATTGGAAGGGGAGAACATGGAGTAGATGTGGCATTATTGAAGGAAGTGTGTCACCTGGGAGGTAGGCATTGACTTATGGAGGATTCAAAGGCCTAACACGCCCCCTCCCTTTCTTTGCCTTACGATCAGGCTGTAGCCCTCAGATACTTCTTGAACACCATGCCTGCCTGCCGTTATGCTTCTGCCATGATGGTAATTCACTAAACCTCTGAATCTGTAAGCAAGTCTCCAATTAAATAATTTCTTTCACAAGTGTTGGTGTATTGCCTTGGTCATGGTGTCTCTTCACAGCAATAGACCAGTGACTAAGATATTATTTAGTTTATTATTATTCAAGTTGGCTTCATTATTTTAATTTTTAAATAAGAACTCACTCTTTATGAAATTAATTATATTAATCTCTTCCTCTGCCATACTCCATGACCTAATTAGTTTCTACTGTGTCTTACGTTTTAAGATTGCTTTTAGTGATATATATANTCCCATGATCCCCACACTCCCAATTTACTCAGGAGATCTTGTCTTTTTCTACTTTGCATGTAGATTACATCTATGTATGTCACTCTTAGGGTCCTCTTCATTGTCTAGGTTCTCAGGTGTTGTGCACTGTGGACTGATTTGTCTTTGCTTTATGTCTAAAAACCACTTATGAGTGAGTACATATTATATTTGTCTTTATGGGTCTGGGTTACCTCCCTCAATATAATGTTTTCTAGAACGATCCATTTGCCTGCATTTTTCCCATTGTGTATTACTCCAGTGCATAAATGTACCATATTTTCTTTATCCATTATTTGGTCAAGGGGCATTTAGGTTGTTTCTAGGTTCTGGCTATTACAAATAATGCTAATAGTTGAGCACATGTTCTTTGGTATGATTGATTAAACATCTTTTGGGTACATACCCAGAACTGATATTGCTAGGTCTTGAGATAGGTTTTTTCCTAAGCAAAAAATATAAAATGCAATAAAGAAAGCATAGTAAACAAATGGGGATGACATAACTGGATATCGGCATGTAGAAAAGTGAAAATAGACCCATATCTATCACCATGCACAAAACTCAAGTCCAAATGGATCAAAGACCTCAACATAAAGCCACACACACTGAAGCTCATAGAAGAGAAAGTGGGAAGTACACTTGAATTTTGGCACAGGAGACCACTTCCTAAACATAACCCCAGTAGCACAAACACTGAGAGCAACAACTAATACACAGGACCATCTGAAACTGAGAAGCTTCTGTAAAGCAAAAGTCACAGTCAACAAGACAAAAGAACAGCCAACAGAATAGGAAAATATCTTCATCAGCTCCACATGAGACAGAGGTCTGATCTCCAAAATATACAAAGAACTCAAGAAACTGGTCATCAAATAAGTAAATAATCCAAGAAAAAATTAGGGTACAGACCTAAACAGAGAACTCTCAATAGATTAATCTAAAATGACCGAGAGACACTTAAGGAAATGCTCAACATCCTTAGGCATCAGGAAATACAAATCAAAACAGCTCTGAGATACCATCTTATACCTATCAGAATGGCCAAGATCAAAAACGCTGATGCTAGCTTATGCTGAAGAGGATGTTGGGTAAATGGAACACTCCTCCATTGCTGGTGGGAGTGCAAATCGGTACAGCTGCATGGACATCATTATGACAATTTCTCAGAAAATTTGTTTACTTTTTAATTCACATCTGACTAAGTACAAATGTGTGACATATTAGCAGAGGTGTCCTGTAATATTTTGATTATAAGTATGCTCTAATATCAGGGTATGTATATCTACGTTCTCAAACATTTATCAATTTGTTTTGGTAAAGGCATTCACAATTCTTTCTTTTGCCTTTATATGATGTCCATTCAGAATCGGATCACTTTCTCCTACCAACCTGCTGTCTAACAACACATAATAACATTTTATTTCATCTAAGTGCATCTTAGTCCCCACTGACCAACTATTTTTGTCTTACTCATTTTCAACAATATATTTTGCATATACTTCTCTTAGTCCTATTTTTACACTTTTCATGATGTGTTGCTGGTTTTATAAATATTATATATATATATATATGCTACAAGGGTGTTTTATTGATGCTAATATAAAATAATGATAGTCATTAAATTGGTCTTTATGACATGATTGAAAGTTCCTAACCTAAAATTTAATGATCCCATATTTTTATTTTAAACATCGCAACCAAGTCAATCTCACTATACATGCTAAAATTCTATGTTTTGTAAATAAATGTTGTTGTCCACTTGTGACAATAGTACATAAAATGACAATTTATAAGTTTAAAAGGTTATATCACTTGGAAACATTAATGTATACTCTGATAAAAATGTGTAAGGATATTTGCATGTATTTATTATGAGGATTTTTCATGGTGTCCTTTAACAAACTGAACTGATATTGCCTCTATGTTTTCTGGATATCATTTTTTTATTATTTACTTCTCTTAATCCTGTTTTTACACCTTTGCACGATGTGTTGCTGGTTTTATAAATATTATATCAAAGAATTCTCTGTGAGGAGAGCCTACCATTGTAGAACAAAGATCAGAAAATATAGCATATTACTGTGTTTGGCATATTTGTCTGATATAAACGGTGGGCGTTTTTGAAATTGTGCCGCTTGGCTTGCAGCATTTATGTTTGGAGTACTTTCTTAACCCCCATTTGCATTTATGGCTAAATTCAGTATGTGTGTAGATGCTTTTCAATATGTTTATCTTTTCTCTAAAATTATACAAAAATAACGTAAACTTAGGATCTATAAGTGTTAAGATTTACCCAAATAGAACCAAATAAATGCCCTCTTCATGATGCCTATCATTCTTGAGGTTTAAATCTTCTAAATAATTTTGAATTAAGGCAGAGCTTGAAGTTTTCTGCTTAATTAATAGAGTGATTAATGTAGATAAGAGTTTCTGTAGTCTACAGTGTGGCATCAGCTATATAGTATCCAGATAATAACCACCTAGAAGGAAAGGATCTTCAGATAAGTTTCTTGCCTGTTTAATTTGAATTTTGTCTGGTAAGTCTTCAATGGAAGCTGAAAGGGCTTTATAAAATGTACAAGACAGGAAGAAATAAAAGAAAAGAAATATAGTGTTAGACAAACAGGAACTAAAACGAAGATGAGAAAATGAAGAACTGTCTGGACCTATAAAATAGAACCATATGGGAGCAGTAGATCAGACACATTCTGTTCCCAGAAAGGCAAAAAATCACCTTCACACACATAGTCATGTCAGGAATTCACTGGGGAGGTTAAGTTTCTTTGCTGTTCTTCATGCTGGATCAGGCTGTCCTTTTAATTTGACGTGATAATGCATGTGAGATGCTTAAAATAGTGCATAACATATGCTAAGCATTATGCAAATGCCATCTCTTACCAGGCACAAGAGTGCTAAAAGCATGGTGGATAGAATAATCTGGTTTGAAAAATCTAGGAAGGGACATATATTCTACACACTATTGCCATATAATTTCCACATCAGAGTGTACTTGCAAAATAATAAATATCACACACACACACACACATACACACACACACACTTCTGGAAAGAGATATCTTTCTACATTTTGAACAAAATTAGAAAGAAGATTGTATGCCTCATCTCTCATTCTTTCAAACTCTTACAAAAATAATTATTTAAAATTATTACACTGTTTGTTTCCCCAGAGGTATTTTAATGTAAACAGTATTATCTTTGATGTGTTTTTCTGCTCAGCTAAATGTGACTAGTGAGACTGTCTGGAATTGTATTATCCCCCCCCTTTAAAATGCCAAATTCATTTTCCTTTATTAAAATCTAATATCATGATTTTTGACAACTGCACATAATGTATATTGTATTGAATGTAAGTTCCATAATTCTTTTGCCTCAGTACATTTACAGAAGATTCAACGAGAATTGCCACATCTTAAAATGCAATATGTATGAAATACAAATATTGAATATGGAAATTAGAGTGAGACAATTTTAGACAGAATAAGCATATTCTTTAATTTTTTGGAGAGTAAGAAATTTTGGCTTAATAAAACCATAAAATTCAGAGTATTCCAGTATGTTATAGTAAATGTCCATTGGTCAATATGTGTTGAAGATTCTGTGATTGAAGTTAGCTCATTTCTATGTAAGATTAGTCATCTCTATTCTAATCACATTATAGAAATCAGAGCAGTAATAAATGCTTCCTCTAATTTTTACTGTGTATTTAGATCCCTGAAAGAACTACACAGGTCATATTGCTATTTTAAAAAATAAATATTATTATTAATTAAGTTTAGTATTTCAGATGTGTCTGTGTTCCAAACAGATCACAAAATGTAGTATTAGACTAGTACAAAAGTAATCAATGGTTGTAGAAAGATTGAAATTTGACTTTTGGTATTAGAATACACTCTTTTTTCCCATTTTCTTTATTATTATTAAAAGTTTCCACCTCCTCCCCTCCTCCCATTCCCCCNCTTCTCAGTCAGCTCTCCTTGTCAGCCACATTCAGAGAGTCCGTATTGATCACAGGCTCCATCAGTCCCAGTCCAGCTGCGTAAACTCTTAAGGTGCACATATTTTTTCCAAGGTTCCATACACTCTTAACAAGTGTGGTTACATCATACATCATTGTAATACACATTTCTCACTTTGTATTTATTGATAAAGGCTTATTATTTCCTACTAATTTTATACTATGGGGATGATGTTACACAAAAAGCAATTTTAAGTGAAGTTTTACTTACTAAAATTTAATATGGGTCCTAAGGCAGAAGAAAAAGCTTGCAAAATCAACACATTTAGCACAGGAACTGTGAACAATTACAATGTGCCATGGTGCTCAAGAAGTTTTGTAGCAGACCAGGGAGCTGTGAAGACAAGTAATGCAATAACCAGCTAATGGAAGCTTAAAACTGCATTGTCAGAGGATCCAAAAAA
>LOEQ01005269.1:48430-64038 GCA_001685075.1 Bramus lutescens
AATGGGCCAAGCAGTGATTTAATTAAAACAATTTCTGTGTGCTTATTTTGGGGCTAAGCTAGCCAGGCGGCAGGGATGAACAAGTGGGCCTCTCTCCTACAATAATGAAGACCATTTTTAAATTTAGCAGCAAACAACCTAAGTTCTTTTCTTTAGGTTAATATATTCTGTGTGAAGTTTAATGTGAATTTGATGATTAAGTGATAGAAAGTGGCAGCCTAATCCAATGTACTCAATAATATTTGTTATTTAAATTTTGTAAACATGTTTCTGCATGTATGTGTGTAGGGAGTGCTATGCACATATGTGGGGCAGGACACTGATATTGAGTCTTTCCTTCTACCATTCTCTACCTTGTTTTAAATCAAAGGATCTCAAGGAATGTGGTGTTCACCCATCTGGCCAGAAAAGGTCGCCAGCAAGGGCAGGAATTCTCCTGCCTCTGTGGCTTGTGATTACAGTTAGACACTACTACACCTGGCTTATTTCTTAGTGTGAGTGCTGTACAGCAAAACACAGTTTCTTAGACTTGCACCGTCTGCATTGTATTATCTACCCCACGCCTCTAAACACTATTCTACAATGCCAGTTAATGCCAACATGAAAATCACATCATCCTTCTCACAAATACAATGTAAGAAAACATGATGTATTAAAGTAAGGAATGCTGAGCTTGGAGATAGAATATGAAATGTGGTAAAAGGGAGACATATCTGCCACTAAAATTCATGTTTCTAGTCTTTTGATTATAATTGCTCCATATTGCTGACCTACAATTAAATCTTTTATTTATCATGGAAGCAAAACTATGTCAATGTATGTCCTGATTAGTTATTTTTAATGGCAGTGGTAATAAAGTATTAGATTTTCCTTTTCCCTTCTAACCCCAAAAACCTACATGGAAATAGGAACTGAAGGGAGAAGCTTTTGGAAGGAGCAACAGTCAACTAGGCAGTGGCAGTGTTTTGTAAATTTTATGGAAACAATTCTTAATTGGACAGATCTTGATCTAAGAAAAAGCCCATTGAACTCAAGGGGAAAATGTTCCACTAATGTATTCCATCCCTGTGATATTCAGCTTTGGAGGAGATGAAAATCCTGTGCTGTTACAGTTGTTATTTAGCGGCATCAGCATGTAAATCAAGCCAACATCTAGCAACAAGTAGCCAACAGCCATCTGTTTCAAGGCACATATTTTGTTGTTAAGCTACGATTGCAATGCCTGTAAGCATGATTTGAGAAAAATTAAGTCACTGTTAATTAAACTCAAAATCACATAGAATTTAATAGAATTCTTCTTATCTAAATATAGGAAAATGATGATCTTGAAGTCCTGAACATGACACTGTACCAAGTCTTCCATTGTGATGGTGGCCTCTTCCTGCTTAGCAAGACTAATAGTGGTATGTCTTCTATTTCCTGAGTATCTACTACATGTCAAAGACATTGCTTAACGATTGCTTCCAGCTGCATTCTATTTAAGAACAATTGGCCTCATTTGGTTCTAACAAAATTGTTTATTCAAAAATCGCCTATAATTCCTCATGCTCTCTAATTCTCCTTTTATAACTCATGTTAGTTGCATTTCAAAACTGCCA
The DNA here is from genome assembly GCA_001685075.1 of Bramus lutescens. Classification (NCBI taxonomy): domain Eukaryota; kingdom Metazoa; phylum Chordata; class Mammalia; order Rodentia; family Cricetidae; genus Bramus; species Bramus lutescens. The sequence continues at coordinate 50,029 of LOEQ01005269.1, forward strand.
CTCTCTTCCAAGACTTTTAATATGTCTTTAATAATTTTTGTTCTTTTATTTCATTATTCATTTTTGAGTTTAATATTTGCTTGCCCTGAAGTGATGAGACCTGAGAGTGCCTGAGCTTGAATTTGGAGCTCAGTGACTTTTTACTGTGTCCTGATATAACTTCCCATGATTCCTAAAAGATCCCAATCTATAACTGTAAGGGCACCAGCCTTGTTGCCCCTCATCTCCATTTTTGATTTTTAGGATTTGAAATTAACCTTTTTTCTTTGTCCTAACAACTTGACCTTACTCACTGGGTTTTGTTCTCAAAAACATGAATTTGAATGCATGGCTATTAACTTGTTCAAGAGGTTAGTGTGTGTTAACCAACTGCTTCATTATGAGCCTTGTCTAATGAATAGGAACTGTGTACTGGTAGCCTTTAGAACAACGATCTAAGATTTGGAGAGGCAATATTTGCTACCCAAATGATTAGCAAAATGACCAAGGCAATCAAATGCAATGTTCAAACCCAAGAAGTTTCCAGACCTGAAAATAAGAGAGATATATTGTGTTTACTCTTTTCCATCTTTTGAATCTTTATCCATCAGAAACAAAAATCTCATTAACATTGAACCATGCTTTCTTCCGAAACATAGTTCCATTACCAATGGTCTTTATCTTTCAGATTTTAGCTCATGTACTTGTGTTAGTCATCTTACCTTGCAAAATATGTTTAATCAATCATGTGTTCTTTCATAGATCCTGTTCTTTATTATTCCCCTTGAGTTTTACCCATGCAACTTAGTTGTGATGACTTAGTTTGATCTTCACACCAGCATTTCATAAGGACAGAAGCAATTTTAATACATCTTTGTCATTTTAATACGAAGCCTCTCAAGTAACATCTAGTATCATTCACATGCACCATGTATGTATGGAAAGAAACACACATGGTTTCTCTGCATAGGCATCGCTGTTATGGAACTCACTCTGTAGACCAGGCTGGCAACAAACTCAAAGATCTGTCTGCCTCTACTTCCCAAGTGCTGGGACATGCATGTGCCATTCTGGCCTTCTGTCTCTTCTTAAAGCAAACAATGTCAACCACTTATCTTCTGAAATAAGAATCTGAGCATACCCCAAACCAGACAGGAGCTAAGAAAATATTTTGGAATGAATAAATAAATAATTTCTTAATGTATTTAATCTAATCTACAGAAAATGTTGAGCACACTCTTATACACAGATGTAACCTCAATTCTCTTCTTAGGATAATGCAGAAGAAATGCTAAAAATAATGCAAATATAGTTATACTTATGATAAAAAATCATAAAATTTTTATTTCCTTTTAGTTTAATTATTATTTTGTAATTTCACACATGAACACATTGTATTGAGAGCATATGTTTCCCTGCTTCACACAATTCTTGCTACAAATCCCTAACATGCACCTCTCCAGACACACATCATTTTCAATTATATGTCTCCTTCTAATTATTTTGGAAGATCCACACAGGGTACAATTAGTGTAGTATATATGCATATGGCTACTGACTGCTATTGACTGAGCATGGATATCAGCCACACTGCTGAAGAACACTAAACTCTTCCTGTCCCAGTGACCATCAAGTGCCAGGAGCTCCTCAGCTAAGGGTGAGGCCACATGAACTCCTTCCGTTTGTATACTGGAATGTTAAGTGGCTTGAAATTGTATAGGTGTTGTGCTGGCAACCACAGCTAATGGCAAATGTGAGTGTGTGGGTCCAAGGTCCTTGCATTGTCTGAAGACATTTAGAAACTTTTCTGACTTTTGGTTCTTACAATCTTTCTGATCTTTTTTTGTTTGTTTGTTTGTGTGTGTGTGATAGTACCTTGAGCTTTGAGGGGTTGTGAGACATAGATATTTAATTATGGCTGAACACCCCATTATCATTTATTTTAATTTTTTTTGAGTCTGTATTCATCCCCATCTGCTGCATAAAGAGCCTGCTCTGATGAGAAGTGAGAGTTACACAAATCGATGGGTGCCAGGATAAGTAGTTACAGGGTAGTTTGAAATGTCTTATAATTTTGAATATATAATATTTTATCTTCTTTATACTCTGTTTTTATGTGTGTGTGTGTGCGTGTTTTGCTTTCATGTATGTCTGTGTATTTCATGGCTATAGAGCCAATGGAGGCCAAAGGGGGGTATCATATCTTCTGGGCCCGGAATGATTGTGGGCTGCTGTGTGGGTACTGGCACTGAATCCGGGAACCTCTGGAAGAATAGACAGTACTCTTGACCCCTGAACCATCTTTCCAGCCCCTTGTTTATGTCACTTGGAATTGTATTCTACTGTAATTCATTTTATTTTTCTTGTTAATAATTTTCTGACTCTTCAGGACACAATTAGTCACATACTTTCTGAGTTCCAACATTACTGTGAAGCTTTTCCATCTTAATATTTTAAACACAATTAAGCAATTATTATGCATCTCTATCATGTCTACTAAAAATGCTTAAGCAGAGGGTCTGTTATTAATTACCTTCACAAACTAACATAGTGCCTAAAACTTAGTGGGTTTTTCAAGGAATACATGAAAAAAATCTAACAGTAGTAATTTCTACTTGTGTGTAAGGGTATTTAGATTGCCTGAAATCCTAGATCGCACCACTCCCTAGTAGATGCAAGCTTATTGGGTTTTAATACACCCCAAGGTTGGCATATTGTTCCAGAATTAGTCTGACGGTCATGTATGTTACAAACTAGCACATTCTTTGTATCATTGCTATTTTGTTTTGAGGCCCTTATTAAGTCAAATATGGCAATTGACACACTAGGCCTATGCTGCTGATTCAATCAGTCCACTTAATAACTTAGCCAGCATCTGTTTGACCAGAGAGCAGAAAAGTGTGTAGCAAGGATATATGTAACAAAGGGAACATTTACATGCCAGCCACATTGTACTGGCCGGTGTACATTACATTACTCAGCACAGTATATTTAGAAATTCTAAATAGTAACCTCTAGAATATTCTGTTTTATCTTTTCAACCTGATTATGCGTTCAGTTGATTATATATAAATGAATAAACAGAAAGTGAAATTGTGCATGACTGACTGGTTGTATATTGCTCATCAATACTATGATGGTTTGAATAAGAATGGCTCCCATAGACTCATTTTTGAATGTTTAGAGGTGGCATTGGGAGGTGTAGCCTTATTGGAGTACATGTGAAGGAATTTCACTGGGGATGGACTTTGGGGTTTCAACAGTCCAAGCCAGGCCCAGTAGCTCCCTTCTGCTGCCTGCAGATCCAGATATAGAACTCTCAGCTATCTCTCCAGAACAATATCTGCCTGTATGCCACCATGCTATATGCTATAATGATACTGGACTAAACCTCTGAACTATAAGCCAGCCCCAATTAAATGCCTTCCCTTAAAAGAGTCGCCATGGTCATAGTGTCTCTTCACAGCAGCCTAACTTTGACTAAGACAAATACCATAATTTTTTTCTAATAAATTCCACACTTATGTAATTTTTAATACAAACTATCTTCTTTTGGACATGCTTTGACTTTCTGTTATTATTTCCTTAATTACGAGATACCTTTTAATTCTTTAGTTCATTTTTCTATGTTAGTTAGTTTGTTAGTATAGTCATTTCATGGATGTAGTATTGTGCTAGGGATACATATGTACATATGGCCTCTGCATATATGAAGGCTTAATTCAGAGTCAGTTGTCTTCCTTGATAACTCTACCTTTTTCCTATTTATTTACTTATTTGTTGCTTTGTTTGCTTTTTGAGACAGGGTCTCTCATTGAGCCAAAACCTCACTGGATTCTGCATGACTCCCCACTACCCAGGCTTTGAGATCCTGTCTCCGCTTCTCTAGTGCTAGGGTTATAGGAATGTATCAGAATGCCTGACTGTCACATGGGTTCTGATTATCAGAGATCAGTTCCTCGTGTGTGTCCAGAAAGCACTTTATAGACTTAGCCATCTCCACATCCCCTGCCCCCTCAGTGACACAGCCCTGAGACAAGGAAAATAGCTCTTCAAAAACAATTTGTTCTTAAAATACACTAACATGAACTTGTCACCTGGTACAGGGCTCTGTTTACCTTTGTGCAAAGTGCTTGGATGTATTATGTATCATGCTTTTTCTAGATCATCTATTAAAAGCTATTAAAACAAAAGGAATAATAATGATTTGAAGCTGCCTCTACCCCTAGGACCTTCCAGGGGGAGGTGGACCATGAGATGAGTTGCAGCTTTGCTATTGCTCTAGTGAGCTGTCTGGTGTGGCTCTTAACAGAGGCTAATGACACCTTTCACACATACTTAATTAGATTTGATGTTTTATTTGTCTTCGTTAGGAGGCAAATTAATTTTTAATTGAAAAAGAAAAGATTACTGCTCCACTGGATTATTAAAAAGAAGCCAACTTTTTCTTGCATAATTGTATAAGGAAGATGTCATTAGAAATGATTAATGCCAGGGGCAATAATCTAACACCTGAAAGAAACCTCTTCCCTGGGGAGATAGAAAATATCTAATAGTTACCATTGAGAATTGCTTTATAATTGTCATTATGTTGCACTTAGGGTTAAAATGACTACTCACTTTTCTTAAAACTGGTATCAAGAACATGAGTTCGGGAGACGCTGCCCCATCCCTTCTCTGCCATATGGTGGTGGGACCAGGGGGAAAGCTTTCCTGGACGTCTTAGGAGAAGGAGAGCTGCGACTGCCCCCTCGCCAGCTACAACTCTCAGAAGTGTACCCCTGCATCGAACCTGGGCAATATGTGGGAGAGCTGACCCTTAGGCCATGAAAGAAGGAGAACTGGTCCCACCCATTGCTTACTGTTGCAAAGGGCGAACTAGTTAGGGAAATGCCTGGTTGTGAGAATGGAGAAGAACTTGTGGGTTGACCAACCGTGCAACTATTCGGGCGCGGATGTAGGGTTATGCATTGGCACAGCCTAGCAACCACCCCATCTGTGATCTGCTGGAGCATGTGATGGGCCCAGTCCTGAAGACCCAAAGCTGCAGATCTCCAGAAGGAAACAAGGATATATCCAAGAGAACTCCCAGTGAGGAGCCAGTAGTAATAATGTAGCCGAAGCCAGACCAATGACTCTTTGCAATGAACACATGCAAGTAAAAATATATGGATGCAAGGATAAACTGTGTGACTCACTGTGTCGCACTACAGCATCTATGAAAGATTTTTCTTTCCTTTTCTCTTAAATTTTATTTTATTTTGCATTTGTTAGAGTTTGCAAGGACAGAGGAAACAGGAAGGGGGGATAGGGAGATGAATGGGATTGAGATGCATGATGTGAAAAATACAAAGTATAAATGAAAATAAATAAAGATAAAAATAAATACATTAATAAATAAATAGAAAGAATAAGAATAATAAAAAGAATAAGTCTTTTTTTCAGATCCCAAATTGAAATAACATTCAATGAACTTAATTTTCTGATTAGATGTAGAGGTAGGTGATGAGAACACAAAAGAAGAAAAAGATAGTGTAGACAAGCATGTGAGTTATGTGCCTCCTAATCCTTTTAAATTAAAATTCACAAGTCTTCAGACTCTTTAGACTGACTTGCCCACAGTCTGAGAACAGAGTGACCACAGCAGCGCTGTATGGAAGGAATCACCCTGCATTTCCTTCCTTTGGCACCTAGCATTTAAGCCAACAAACAGTTAAACCTTCTAGCTAGTCCCACCATTTCTGTAAGAAAAATAGCATATTTTGCTCTGGAAGAGCATCTTGGGGTATATAATTTTAGGGTATTCAGAATTTCTTGCCCTTGAAAGGGTCAGCTTACAGCAAGAGGATGCCAAACACTCATTTGCTGCTGATTGGGTGATAGAGCCTGTTTGTGACTTTCTTGGTCAGGTGAAGATGATATTGGCCAGGTGAAGGTGAGAGTTCCTTAGTGTAGATCTCTAGACCCAGCTCTTAAGAGGAAGTGATTTAAACAGAACCAACTGCAGTGAGAGACACTGTCTTTATTTTCTGGAAATTCAGTTACCCAAGGGGCAGGAAGCAACAAGGCAGCCAGTATTCAGAAACTGTGGGTTCAAAAGATATTTCTCTAGATCTGGGTTCATGAATGTTGGCAGCTTTGAAACAAGCTGTTGTTTCCCACTTCTCCAGGGCTTCTTCAGTCCATATATGGAAAATGAGATATTAACTTCCATCAAGAAAGCTAAAACTGTTTCTATATGTGCACTCCTTTGACGCTCAGATTAACTAGGAACTTACCTCCCACTTCTTCATAGTCTGAAACTTAATACACAGCTCACGCATGGTGAGTATTGGCTACTGCAGATTGACTGCATGTCCTATTTAGCAGAAAGRCCACACTGGCCCTATAGATCTGACAGGCAACGAACACTTGAARGAGGGTAGTGGGAAACCCACATCTGGAGTAAGGACTATATGATTTGCCACAMYTGCTCTCCCATTTTGAGTAAATATAAGGAGTTATCTGAGCAATAACACMCCTAGGATAGTAGAAAAAGACATAATGGCCTCAAACAACAGGGAATTTTAATAGTCTTATTCATATGAAGTTAAAAGAGAGATATCATCATCAAGTTGCACCTAATTTACCAATTTGTTTTATGACTGAAAGACACTTAAGGAAATGCTCATCATCCTTAGCCATCAGAAAAATGCAAATCAAAACAACTCTTAAAATCTATCTTACACTTGTCAGAATGGCCAAGATCAAAAACACTGATGACAGGCTATGTTGGAGTGGATATGGGGTAAATGGAACACTCCTCCATTGCTGGTGTGAGTGCAAAACTGGTACATCCCCTTTGGAAATCAGTATGGTGATTTCTCAGACTAGAAAACAACCTACCTCAAGACCCAGCATTACCACTTTTGGTTATACAAAGGATGTTCAAACATACCACAAGAACATGTGTTGAGCTTTGTTTATACCAGCATTGTTTGTCATAGCCAGAATTTGGAAACAACCTAAATGCCCTTCAACCGAAGAATGGATAAAGAAAAGTGGTACATTTATGCAATGGAGTGCTATATAGCAGAAAAATTAATGACATCATGAAATTTGTAGGCAAGTGGATGAATCTAGAAAACAACCTATTGAGTGAGGTAACCCAGACTCAGAAAGACAAACAGTATGTTTTAAAATGTCCTGCTGGAAAGAGGAGAGAGGACGAGACACGAACAAACCCACGTGTATAAGTTTATTAAGAAGATTTTTAAAGAAGATTTGTACAGAAGAGCTCAGGGAAAAGGTGAACAGAAGGGGGGGGGCGAAAATGGCGCCTTTAGCTTTTAAAGGTTTCCCAGCACATGCGCATGAGGGGGAAAAGTCGTGCCCACGTCAGACGCTGATGACGGACGACGCTACACCCTGCGCCTGCTTAGGGGGCTTCTACATCAGGCACTAGTGACACAGATGGCAGGCAACTCACGATTGTGCACCTGGGATACATGCGCAGGCTGGCCTCAGAACCCGGAAGTGTAGCCTTATGGGTGGCTAAAGGAATTACAGTATGTACTCACTCATAAGTGGCTTTTAGACATTAAGCAAAGAAAAGTCAGTCTCCAATTCACAACTCCAGAGAACTTTGACAACAAATAGAATCCTAAGAGAGACATACATGTGTCTAATCTACTTGAGAAAGTCGAAAAAGACAAACTGAGTAAATTGGAAGTGTGGGGATCATGGCAGAGGGTAGAGGAGGAGCAGATAGGAAAGGAGGGGAGTGGAGAATATGCATAGCTGGTGGAGCAATCTTAATGAAATTTATAAAATATATGAGATTAAAATTTAAAACTTGATGAAGCACATGGTCATTTCTAAGGCTGTGGATAAACCATGGAATCATTCAACATCTAATGAAACATCTTAGCAAGCTAGGACTATCAATGAATATTTCAGTCTAGGAAGAATCTCTATAGGAATGCCTCCAGCAAATTCACATTTAATTTGTCAAAATAAAGTGCTGTTCTTTAAGTTCTGATTTCAGTTCTAATTAATTTCAATAAAGCCTGGATTACATATTATATAATGTCAAGTAAGAGCAAATTAATATAATATAGATGATTATCTAGTAGACACTTATCTTTGATGAGTAGACAATAGAAGATGGGCAGATAATAGATCAATATATAAAGAATAGCTAGAAAATAAATGACAGATTTTATGCATATATACATATAAATGTTAGGTAGGTAAATAGATAATAAGCAGAGACTATCTACTTCAGACAGAAACTCACATTTATTTGCAGATAAGAAAAATACTAATATTTGTTGTAGATAATGCTCTTTTTGTATTAATATGGTTTTCTGTCTGTATACTAATTATTTGTTTCTAAGCAAAGGAGCTACGTTGTCTTAGGGACCCACCTACTCTATTAAAATCAGTTTTCGTTAATTATTTTAATACACAATTACTGTAGTTCCCAAAATATTTACATTCTGAAACACTGGCCATTGAGAATTAGGAAAATGTATTCAGGAGTTCAAATTAACACATAATGTACTTCAAAAACAGAAACATCTAAAGTATGCATTAACATTATAAATGTGTGATTATGTTGTATATGAGATGTTACTTGGTAATAAAAAACAGTGATAAAGTATTCTATAATTTTTAAAGAAATCATATATGGGTTTTTAAATACTATTAATAAGTAAAAAAGGCAAAAAATTAAAAAGAATTTGCTTTGGATAATCCCACAAATGCTGTAGAAAACACCAACTAAACTATAATGACAGAAATACCAATGTATTACAGTGGATACAGTAACTATGGGAATGTGTTGAGATCACAAAACATCCTTAGGAAATTGACTATTTAAGACATTTACTATCTTGATTGCTTCGGTTGTTTCAGAGGTTTATATTTATTAAATATACTCATTATATTATCTAAGTACACAAATATTTTATCATATAAGTTGTACAAGATAAGATTTCCTGAGTAAATTGGGAACGTTGGGATCATGGCTGTGGGTAGAAGATGAGGGGAGAGGAAGGGAGGGGAGTAGACAAAATACATAGCTGAGGCAGCATTCTTAAATAAACTTATAAAATATATGAGACTAAAATTTAAAAATTGATGAAGCATATGGTCATTTCTAAAGCTGTGGATAAACCACTGAATCATTCAGCATCTAATGAAACATCTTACACATTAGGACTATCACTGAACATTTCAATCTATGAAGAATCTCAATATGAAACTTTGTGTTTCTAAATGTTTTAACAAATCTCCATCTTTCCAATGAAAGCTTCAAATGCAGTCAGTAAAACGCTATGGTTTAATAAGCATTATTTTGGTCTATAGAAGGGAAATTTCATTGATTTCCAATGAGATGGCAAAATGTAGGAGATCAAAGCATCACAATTGATTTGGAGCAATGTGGTTGTGCAAGCAAATACAATTCTTGTAAAAGTCTCTTTTCTCTTTCAGTTTTTAACTCATAATATAGAAACATGATTGCCAATGTGACATAATTTCCAAGCTGTTTAACCAACCGAGTTTGATGGTACATGTCTGTGATCCCAGCACCCAAGAGGCTGAGGCAAGAGAGACATCATGTGTTCAAGTGTAGTTTGGGCTACTACTGAGATTGTCTCAAAAAACAAACAAACAAAATCCCCTGAACAACACTTCCTCACAAAAAGTTCATCTGGTCAAGTTGTTAAAAAAGTGCTTTAAGTTGAAAAAAAAAACCACTCTGATTTCTAGGTGATAACAGTGCCTGTGTGAGCAATTGGTTAACTGCTAGAAAGAGCATGCAACACAGATAGAGCATTTTTAATCATTAACGTTTCATACACTCCCAGTGATTTTATCCACATATGTCTAAATTAGATGAGTTCTTTTGCTGCTATAACAAATAATACAACTCAGGGAAGTTTTAAACATTCTTATGTTTTTACACCACAGTTCCATAAGTGTTTATACTTACTGATGGAGCTTGATGGAGCTACAGCTCTGCTCTGGGTCTTAAAAGACAGGCACCAGTTTTTCTTGCAGCCTACCAGTGTATCTTCTTTTTCTGGTGGTGATAGAAGTCATTTGCATGGAGCAACCTTTTACAAGATTAACAACTTCATGTTCTTTCTGTCCTTGTCACTGTCTGCTCAGGTTCTTATATTCATTCTCTTCATCATCAAAGCCAGAACCAGTAGGCTAATCTGTTCTCTGTCAATGCATCTGTGTGATATATTCTCTATCTCAATTCTATGATTATTCTTTGTGCTGTATACCTTTGACTCTATTAAGATAAAGTTCCTCTAATTGTAAGAGAGGTTCTGATAAGATTGGACATAGGTGAAAAAATTCCTTTCTTAAATATATTTGTTAAGATTCTTTTATATAGAACATGTCTATGGTCTCAAGTGTTGGACATCTTTATATCTTTACAGGGTAGCTTGTATACTGGGAATGGTGGGGGTTAGCAGGCTTTTCAAAATCTGTCTACTCCAGCTTTACCCATCAAGAAATTGTTATTGCTCAATAACCTTTTGAAAAACAGAAGTGCAGGAATCAATGTAACAATTTTATATATGATACATAAAAGTATATACTGGATTTCCACTAATTATATCAGACTAGCCATTGTCACTTTCTCATACTTCTTGTATACCTATCCTAATATACATTTATCAGTCACTAAAGGTTTTCTCACTTCATATAATAAATAAATCAGTACAATCTGGATATAATGCCTTTCTCAGATCAGTTACCCAATAAATACCATTTTCATTTCTTTATTAGTGCTCATTAATTTATTTTTAATTCTTAAATTATTTCTCTAATTTTTAAAAAATCTTATATGTATAAGCATTTTCCATGCATGTCTGGACATGAATCACATGCTGCTTGCCTTTGTCCATAGAGATCAGAAGAGGATATAGGATCTCCTGAACTGGAGTTATGGGTGGCTGTGGGAGTAGAACCTGAGTCCTCTGTAAGAACAACGAATGATGTCAACTACTGAGCCATCTCTTCAGCCCCGTATATTCTTTAAATGCATATCTGAATTTTTAAATATCTGAATGTCATGTGTGGTTGAGGCATGCACTCATAAATGCAGCTGTCTTTCAGGCTAGGAAAGGATGACAGAATGGCTAGACAGGCATCATTGTTGCAAACTGAACTCAAATCTGCGACAAGAGTGGCAGATACCCAAATGCTGAGCTATTTCCCAGTTTCTCTCTCTACCTTATCTAAAGTTCATTCTGCCTCTCTTTAAACATCATTGTTAAAAAAAAAAACATGGAAAACATTATTTTTTTTTTCAGGTGTCCATTATGGGATAATTATAGTTCCCACTAACCAATTTCTTTCCTAAAGTAGTCCATCATTTATAATTTCATCACATATTAAGCTAATACAATCCTGGTGTATTTCTTTGTGTGTTACTGTTGCTATGACAACAGTGAATGTGGTAATTCTTCCGAATAAAATAGAAAGCTGCATCGCATTCTCCTGAACCATCTCAGTATTGTCCTGAACCTAAGTATCTGTTCAAAAAGACATGGGCTGAAGTCAATTATTCCTTTCTGTAGATATAGGGGTCATGCGCTCTGAGAGGATGAGATGATTTTTACATTAGATATGGAATGTGTGATTATCTGACTTGCACTGGCATCTCAGAAGCAAGGGAAAATGGTAAGGTAGCTTCCATTTCTATCAGTGGCCAAATATTTCAATACAAAACAAAACACACTGACACACAGACCGAAATATACAAACACACACACAGATACATAAATACACACACACACACACACACACACACACACACACACACAGCATTTAGGAGGTGTCACAGTTCCTTACCTGGAACTCCAAAGCTCTAACTGCTTTGAAATCAAGAAGCTCCTAAGATTCATGTGACAGTAATAGCTAATCCAAATACATTTTAGGGAAAAAGACAATAATACAAATTGATTTGGAGTCTTTATTTATGCAAAATTGGCACTGACACAATGTTCTGCAGAAATTTTGGCACTGTTTTTCAAATGCTTTCACAGAATCTGAACAAACTGTATTATGACTTCAGGATATCCTTTTAATACAGAGAAAAGCTCCAAACTCTGAAGCACATCTATCTATATGATGTGGGATTCCCCTCTGTATGTTGTGGTTACATTTAATGAGTAATAAAACTACTTTGGACTTATTACAGGGTAGAATGTAGCTGGGGGGCAAAGGCAGAGACAGAGAGTAACCATGTAGCCCAGCCAGAGCAAGATGGAACTTTACCCTGTAAGCAACAGCCATGTGGCGATACACAGATTAATAGAAATGAGTTAAATTAAGATGTAAAAGCTACCCAATAAGAAGCTAGGTCTAATGAGCCAAGCAGTGATTTAATTAATATAGATTCTGTGTGACTACTTTGGGTCTGAGCAGCCAAGCAGCTGGAACCGACAAAGGGTCCTTACAAAAAATCAGTGCCCAATGTAGTTAACTAAATCCATGTAAAAACTGAAAGGGCTTGGTGGTGTGGGAGGTCCTTCTGTCTACGTATTGCTTTTATTGATTTATAAATGAAGAAGTGGTTTGTCCTATAGCATGGGAGGAGGACACAAAGTTGGAGATACATCATAGAGCTGCTACCAGAGATAGATGTGCTGAAACTTTGCTGGTAGGTCACAACCTCGTGGTGATGCAGAGATTAATGGAGATGAGTTAAATTAAGATGCAGGAGTTAGCCAATGAGAGGCTAGAGCTAATGGGCCAAGCACTGATTTAATTAATATGGTTCCTGTGCAGTAAAAGAGTCTGCTAGAAATTCTGCAGGACACAAAAAAATGTGATGGACAAACTGCCAATATAGGTGGAGCTATCTTTGAAATTTCCTGCTTTGTGAAAAAAGTCTGCTGGTTACTATGGGCCTGTAGGCTAAAAATGATTGCCACAATGGTAAGGAAGAACTTTGGTTGACTGTCCAGGCAGTGAGATGTCTCTGTCAATTTTAGAATTTTGGAAGTTGCTTACAATGCACTTCCTGTTAACTTAGTTAATATTATATCCTTCTGGAGTCTTTTATGGAGTTAAAGAATAGATAAAAAGTAGATATAAATATTATAACTGTAATTCTTGATTAATAACTGTTTTGTTATAGGTAATTTTATTATGTTAAAGTTAAAGCCTTCCTTTTTGTTTAAACAGAAAGGGAGAGATGGTGTGGGATGTCCTTCTGTCTATGTGTTGCTTTTATTGGTTAATGAATAAAGAACAGGCTTGGCCTATTGCACGGGAGGAGGAAGGTGAAGTTGGAGAGATGCCATGGAGCCACCACAAGAGATAGATGTGCTGAAACTTTGCTGGTAGGCCACGACCTCATGGTGATGCTCAGATTCAAGGAGATGAGTTAAATTAAGATGTAGGAGTTAGCCAATAAGAAGTTAGAGCTAATGGGCCAAGTAGTGATTTAATTAATTTGGTTTCTGTGTGATTATTTTGGTTCTGGGTGGTTGGGATGAACAAACAGCCACCTCCCCCCACTACAGCTTAGAAAGGAATTCTAGATACTGAAAGACAAAGCTTAGGTGCATTTTTTTTTTCGAGTGGGATTTGCTTGCTGGCAGCATGCTGCATCTCCTTTAAGAGAAGTCTTACTGATTTGGCAATAGCAGCAAAAAAATCCATGCCATTTTTTAATGCCAGTTTATGGACCAGGCTGCCATCATGAACTGGCTCTTTCAGGAGGTCAAGCATTTAAATGGGTTTTGTGAACAGAGTGCTACAGCTTGCTTAATGGCAACATAGACTGGCTGTGTGCCTAAAAATGGGCCTGTGAGCATGGCTCTCATAGCAGGAAACAGCTCCGCCATGCAGGACTCGAATGGGCAAGCAGTGTGTGCCATATATACCCTAGCAATACCATCTTACACCTGTCAGAATGGCTAAAATCAAAAACACCAATGATAGCCTTTGCTGGAGAGAATATGGAGTAAAGGGAACACTCATCCATTGCTGGTGGGAATGCAAACTTGTGAAACC
>LOEQ01005269.1:69183-81154 GCA_001685075.1 Bramus lutescens
GCCAATTGCACTTATGTATTTATTACCTTTGTATAAAATAATTTAAAAAGAGGCTTTGAATTTGAGGTGGAATGGGAGAGGGAGGGTAGGAGTGATTGGAGGGTTGAAATATGTAGATATATTTTTGTTAGATTAAAAAATTACAATGATGATTGCTCACCTGCTGAAAACCAGGGGAGCTTATTGCAGTAGGAAAAAAAGACATTATGACACATATTACCTCAATGTTTATAAATTTCTAGTGGGTCTCATTGGTATTTTGAAGAAACAATTTTTCAGGGATATCTTTTATTTACTATTTTTTTTCAGGTGATACCGAAAACCTATTGACTATTTACATGCTTAAGCAGATATGTTAAGTTGAACTGTAATTACCCTCATTTAATGAGTAAAGAATAGAATTTAAGATTTGTATACATTTAAAAACTCAGTCTAACACTGATAATATCAAAAATACCATTGATATAAAGTATCATCCAATAAGTCAGCTCATATCTTTCTCTTGCATCTGAGAAAGTTGTACATAAACTAGTGGACTCAAAAAAGAACAATGCTCTTATACTCCTTCATGGCCACTCTTTATCAAAACCCAGTCTTTTCTATTAAAGTATTAGCACCATTCATAATAGTTTTTTAAGTGACATTATGATTATGAAGTACCAAACTCTGCAAATTATTTGCTTCATTAATTCATTTAATCTCAAAACATGCATGAGGCCACTATTATTTCTATTACTTTACTCATGAATATACTTTGAAAAAATGTTACCATGTTATTTGGTAGATAGTTTGACAGTAGAAGCTCAGACTGTTTAGCCACATAATTTGTGATAATGAAGATTAACAATTCCAATATAATTCCATACATTTACAAATCTGTAACATTTATTATCATACTTTTTCAAGGAAAGCATTTCGTTATAATAGATATTTTGCCATTTCTACTCTGGTATGTATATGCTATTATATATTTATTACTATTGCAGATATTCAAAATTACTTTACCATTCAAAAATTTTTAATTATTTCTTTTATTATATTACATCATATCATTTATTCTGTTCAATTTCTTTCTCCAAACCCTCCCACATAGCCTTCTTTTTTCTCTTTCAAATCCATGTCTTTTTAATACAAAGCCTTGCTAAGTCTGTATAACGTCACTTGTATGTAGATTTTCAGGGCTGACCATATGGTATTGTATAATTCATTGGTGTGCTCTTCTCTAGTGAAATGGATTTCTTCTGCTCGCAGCATTCCTTTGATGCTTGTAGGTCTTGTGGTAGGTTTGAGTGCTGGACTAGAGAGCCACTTGTTAGTTTCTGGCTGCTTAGCTCTGAAATACATTTGTTGGTTCCTGGCTGCTTGGCAGTTCAGACCTGAAATAATCACACAGAAACTGTATTATTTAAGTCACTGCTTGGCCCATTAGCTCAACCTTCTTATTGGATAACTCTTACATATTAATTTAACTCATCTCCATTGATCTGTGTATTTCCATGTAGCAGTTGCTTACCAGGAAAGTTTTGGCACGTCTGTCTCTGGCAGAAGATCCATGGCTTCTCTCCAACTCCTCCTTCTTTCTTCCAGCATTCACTTTAGTTTTCTCTGCCTAGCTCTGTTCCCTTAAGCTCTGCTATAGGCCCAAAGCAGACCCTTTATTAACCAATGATATTTACAGCATACAGAGGGGAACCCCACATCCTTTGAGGCCTCTTGACTTTCACCTGCACACTTAGCATGTCTATTGCTGTTGTCCTATTTAGCTCTTGTGTAGAAGTATTATCGGTGAGACTCCATGGACATGGCCTCTAACAAGGCTAGAAGACACAATCTCACAATGACCTTTTTGTATTATCTTTCATAATAATGATCCTAGGTCTTATGTGCTGGAGTTGTATATGTATCTGTTGGGTCTGACCTCCACAACTCTACATTTTTATTAGCTTTAATTTTCTTTAATAGCCTCCGTTTGTTGTAAACAGAAGTTTCACTGATGAGAAGTGAGGATTGCATTTATTAGTATTATTATTGATTTATTATAATATTAACATTATATTTGTTAATCTGTGTCTTTATATTCACTAGTATTTTTTAATACATGAAACCTGGTACCCCAGAAATTGATGCATATGTGTTTAGGATACTAATAGCTTTTTGACTAATCGATTGCTTGATTAGAATAAAATGTACCTCTTCTAATTAGTTCTAATTTGAAGTCTATTTTGTCAGCTATTAGGATATCAATTCCTGAATGTATCCTGATCTGATATTTTGTAGTATATTTATACTTTATTTTACTTCAAGGTAATGTCAATCCTTAAAACTAAATGTATTTCCTGTATTCAAACAATAGATAAATGCTGCTTTTTGATCCATTTATCTGGCCTGTGTCTTTTGACTGGAGAATTAAAGCCATTAACATTTAATGTTATCTTTGAGATATATATGTTACTGGTGCAATACTGGCACAAATTTGTGACTATCTATTTGGATTTAAGGTTCATTTCATCAGATGGCACCTATACCTGACACTGCTTGAGTTATCAAGATTCTGAGACTAGGCTGCCCATGGATCTAAAGAAAAAACTATTTTTCCAAAGCAACATAGCTATAAAATGACTCTTAACAGTATCGCATAGTACTCATAGATCTGTATGTCACTCAGCCATCATCAGAAAAGATTCCTCCTGCAGTAGATGAGAGTGAAGGCAGGAGTCCCACAACTGGGCACTCAGCCTTAGTCAGAAAGTCTTCATCAACCCCCCACCCCCATGGTTCAGGGAATTACACAGAAGTGAATGAGGAACATAGGAGCTAGAAAAGATGGATGATACAAATAGTGTCGTCCAGACACAACAGGACACATATATGAACTCACAGAGAGTGTGGCAATATAAGCAACATCTGTGCAGAAACAAGTCAGGTAAGGTCCTAGTATTGAAAGGGAGAAAATGGACACAAATGTCATCGCTAAACAAGAAACTCTCAAAGGAGAAATTAATTACTTCAACGGAGTCTCACTGAATATACAAACCATACTTAAGGACTGGTCAAATTCCCAGCAGTAGCTGATCAACACAAACTATACTCAACAGTATTTTTAGAATCTTTTTTCAGGGGGGGAAATTTCTTTTTGCTTTGTTTGGGCATTTTTAACCTTACTGGTCTGTTGCTTATACATTATGGTTTCCAATTTTGTGTTTTTTGGATTTTGCTTGTGTGTGTGTTTGCCTGTGAACTCATTTCTCATGCTTTTTCTTTTTGTTTAGTTTGTTGTTTTGTTTGTTTGTTTTATTTTGTTGTTTATTATTTGCCCATCTTTTCTCTTAAAGGAGAGAGAAAGAAGGTGTGGAGCTTGGAAGGTGAGCATATCAGGAGAATCTGAGAGGAGATGGGGAGACGTGGTAGAATATATCGTATGAGTAAATACTGCAAATAAAAAATTTTAAAAAGAAATGTGTGTTAATTGTGGCCATTGTACTATTGATTTTGGTGTTTTTTTCTTCTTAAGGACACTTTGTGTTTTAGTAATTATGGCTTTATATTTTTCTACATAATCTCTTAGCTTTCTCTTCAGCCTGAACTATAACTTCTTGTATTTTCTTTAGTTTTGGTTTTTGGAATGTAAGTTTTTGTTTGGTTGATTTATCAAGAAATGCTTTTCTTCCTCCTTCAATTACAACAGATGATTTAGTTGGATCTAGGTTGGACTTCTTGGTCTTTTAGGACTTGGAATGTATTACTCCAGAACTTTCTGGATTTCAAAGTTTCCATTGAAAAATCAGCTGTTATTCTGATTTTCTGTTAATGTGTGACTTGTGTATTTTCTCTTGCAGCTTTCAATACACTGTTTTTGTTCTATATTCTTAGTGTTTTAATTGTGATATGCTGTGGCTGCTTTCTTTCCTGATCTTGTCTATTCAGTGTTTTGTTTGCTTCTATTATCACTATGGGTGAGTCTTTCCTTAGTTTGGGACAATTTTCTTCTAAGAGCTTGCCAATGACATTGAGTTTGGATTCTTCTCCCTCATACATGCCAATAGCTCAAAGATAGAGTTTTCACGGCATCTCATGTTTCTTGTATGTTCTTGTAATGTGTTTTCTTCAACACTTTTCTTATTCCTTCCTTATTTGATCTTGATTCTCTACTTTATCTTGAACCCATTTATTTTAACTTGACTTATTCAGTCTACCTGTAAAGTTTTTCTTTGAGCTTTTTATTTGGGTTTTTGAGAGACAAATCTTTAAAATGACTTTAACATTCACAGCTTTAATACAAATTTATCTTGTCCAGTTCTAAAGAAGTTTGCATAACCACATTTATGTTTATTACTAAAAGACAAGGAGGTAAACAGACTTATGGCAGACAGAGTGATAAGGAGAGGGGTTACATAGAAATTACCAAGGTGACAAACATCTGGTGCTTCTTCTCCTCCTGAGACAGAAGCCTGAAGAACATTTGTTTTATTGCCATTGCCAGAGCCCCCTTCTGGATGGCTGGATCACATTGGTCAGATATGTTCAGGGCTGGTCCTGAACATGTTTACCTATCAGTCTCCCTTCCTTTGTCTAAGTTGACAAAAATGAAATGATGGGAACAAGGCCCATTCCAGGGTACCAAAAACCTTTTAGAATATCTAGGCTCCTGGGAGTCAATCTATCCATTATTTTGATTTTTGGGTTCTCTTCTCACTCTTAGGGAGTCATTTCTCTGTGTTCCCCTTATGTGCTTCCTCACTTCTTATAAAGTTTGTTATCTGTTGTCTGCTGGGTCTGATATTTTTCATGCCTTTAATTCTTTCGCAGGTATAGAAAAAAAATCCAGTCAAGACACATAGGCCTTAACACTACAGATATTGCAACATTAGTATATCTACATTTCAAAGGGAGAGATTTTTCAAGATTTCTGAAGTGAAAATCACCTTCCTTGTCAAAGCATTTCTTCCTGTTAGATATTTAAATGTTCCACCTAGAGCAGAAAAGGGTCAGGCATATATCATTTGGATAAAGAGGAAATTGCTCAAACTAAGCTCTCATGTGGCAAGCACCACCCCATAGAGTAGAAAATTTATCCCTAGAAATGAAACAAACAAGGTTTAGAAAAAAGAAGTTCTTTTTTCTCACTACGGTGAGTAGATGGTGATACTGGTTTAGTGAATCAACAAAGTTAATTCTCATGTCAGTAGAACATAGGCTCTTGCATATTTGTTGATTATGTGTTTCAAATTTCATCTCTCAGAAGCTGCTAAAATGATGGCATTTGCCTCTGATCTGTGTTAGATATTTCACCAGAGTTCGTTTTAGAAACAAGATAGACAGGAGTCAATTAGGGAACACATGCTTTAAAGTCCAGGTAAAGGAATTTAATGTAAGCTATGCAGTTTCATCACAATTAAACCGTATTCCAGAGGGCTTCAGTTTCTTCTGTCATATATTGCAGTCATCCAAGAAAGATGAAAAGGAAGGTCGAAAGATACATGCTATAGGTTAAAACAATTTGTGCTCATATGCCAGAATTTACAGCAATTCACTCAAGGTATCGATGTGCATAATTCATTCAACAAGTTTTTATTGCTCACCTACTTCCACAAGACTGGGGTGGGAGGTGGTAATTGTCAAGCTTTGTGATAGGCATTGGTAATGCAATAAACAAGAAAACAGATAAAGCAACTGAAAACCAAAGATCGTGGCCAAATTTGGAGACTGAATCAACTCATTGTCAGTGGACTAATGGACATACAGTGCATCAGAGTGGGAAAATGCAGTGGGAAGTACATTAAGATTAAGGAAAATAGAAATGAGGGACTTGGGATACATGTCTGACAGTGTTTAGTATTTTCAGAGGAAGTTCCTACGCCACAGCCATGTTTGGGCAGATAATGAGGGAGTTAATTGAGGACATTTCGGGAGGAATCACTGGAACTGAAGGTCTGGCAGCAGAAAAGGGCAAGTCATGGTTAAGAACCTTGGAGCTGAAACACAGGACAAGAAAGACGATATCCAAGGAGATGCGGCCAGGGCCATGGATGCCATGGATTGTGATGACTTAGACTGTCATTGATCTTTTCCTAAAGGATTGAAATGATCGAGTTCACCTTTGGCAGATTGTCTGAGGCTGCAATGTGGAAAAGATTAACGCATGAGAATATCAGAGGAAGGCTAGGCGAGTAAATTATAATCCTGTGAGCAAGACATGTCTTCAATTGGAGTCAATAGCAGAGGATGAGGTGGATATGAAATCACTGTAACACTGGTCTTCTGAAAAGGGATTGTCTGTTTCAGTCTGAGCTTCAAAGGAACACACATTTACAATTTTAAAGTACAAGATTCAACTGGATGGAAATGAAAGGGAGACAAGAAGCACAGAGGTGGGGCTGAAGAAAAGTCCTTAGAAGGCAAGGACACAGAAAGTTACCAAAAGCAGCTGGAGGGGCTGTAGGTGATTTGCGGAAGCCAGGCAGAACATTGGCTAGAAGCCCGTGGCAGAAAAAAAAATGTAGGAAGTAACTGTCCTGCTGTTTCAAAGGCCCTTGAGAGATCCTATCTTCACTGAGAAGTGATTGGGATTTAACAAGAGACAGGTTGCAGTGGCCTTAAAAGCAATTGTTGGAACCTGATTAAATCATTATACGATTTCAAGACAGAAGGAGCGAAAAAGAGTTGGATGGCTTTCAAGATTCACTGACAGTGGTAGCAGAAAAACAGGACAATACTGAAGAAAGTGATGGGGTTCAGATATTTGTTGTTTAAACAGTTACTTCCCCCCCCCATGGAAAACTCAATATGTTTAAAAGTTAAGGAGGAAAAACAAATTGTTATTTCAGAAGGGAGAAGAATTCTCCTGCGTCTTTGAACATATGATGTAAGACACTCTGTATCCAGAAGAGATGGCTTTGATGGCCTTGGCAGCTGAGACAGGCACAGGAGGCACAGGAGGCAAAGTGTGCCAGCTGAAGCAATGTTAGCTGGGTACATGTGGATGTTGCTCTGAACCATTTCTAATGCATTTGGGAAATGAAACCGGGCCACTGAGAATGGTCGGGCAGCCTGTTGATATTTGAGGAGAAGAAAGAGCTCTCTAGCTAAAGGTTCCTGATTCTTATATTAACATCGTAATAAAGCCTTTATTCTCTGCTCTTAAGAACTAGGGTATATACACAGAATGCCTTTGGTTACTCTTTGTTAATAATGATTCTGATCTAGAAAACTGTAACCTGTCAATTATATCTAGCTTTTCATCAGCACAAAAATACATAAGTATCTTTTAGAGAAGTCTGGTTAATTCCTATGCACAGAGCCAAATCCCAATTCCTTTATCTCTGATCTTATCTATGTAATATGATATTTCATAGTGAAAGATTCCTTCAACTTTACTTATGAACATTTATGGATGGATTTATGGGGACAGCTAACCATCTTTATTTCCGTGTTAACAGAAATACTAGATTGACAGTGTTCTTAGATTCACAGAATATTAAAAGCTGGAAAACACATGAGATCTTTGCATGTTATAGTGCATTTAGTTCATAAATAATAAAATAAAGTGGGAAAAGAAGAATTGATAACTTTAAATAAATCCCAAATTTCCTGATGGACATAAATATAGATTGATTTATTTTTAGATAGGTGTGCCTTCATATCATCATTACTTTTGCCTCAAATTTATTTCTTCTTCAGGTTTACAATGAAATATTCAATTGCATGGTCACATGCTTTATGCAGTTACAAAAATTGTTTGCAAGTTATATTAAACAACCAGTGCTTTTAGAGAAGAGTGTGCTGCTCTGCAGATGGTACCACATGTGTGGGTTGAATGGTGACTTTATGTGCAGAGTATATTCAATCCAGCTGGTATTGTAAGCGCATTAGTCTTTATAAACAACAGAGATACACAGATGCCCAGAGAAGCCATCTGAGGATGCAAGATGAGAAACAAAACCCAGCCACTGACTGAAAAGTGACAATGTTTGTCAGAGAGAAGGAGCAGGATTTGGGACTCTAACACACAGAGTTTCCAGGGCGAGCTAATTATTCTGGCATCTTGATTACTCAAGTCTCTTAAACTGTGAGTCAATAGATTTCTGTTGTTTTAAGTTACTCTGTCTGTGGTGTAGCTTATGTCATAGAGTTACAGTAGATAGAGACAGACCCTTCAGATTTTACTCTATGTTTCACAACAAGACTACAGGATATAGTCTATCATTATGCATAACTTGAGAAAGATGGCACATAACATGGGAAGAACTGTTATTTAACTGGTACCTAATCTACAAAAGCAGTTTTTGCCTTAAATGTTTTAGCTCATTCATTGCAAAGCTTCATCATAGTGTCTGTACATGTCACATAATGTCTTGTGAACGAATTGTTGCAAGGCTTGGAGGAATTGCTCAGCCAGTCAGTTGGTACAGTGCTTGCTGTCCAAATATGAGGACATAAGTGAATAACCAGCACTCATAGAGAACAAGAAAAGAACCCGAGGTTGGCAGTGTGTGCCTGTAATCTTAAATTTATGGAGGTTGAGACAGAAGAATACCAAGTGCTTTCTGGCCTGCTGGGTGCGGATCTGGTATGTCTCTAGCCACACAACACAAGGATCATCAGGCTAGAATGCACATCTGCTTCCAGCTTTCTTGGCAGATAACAGGTTATACATCTCTTCCCTTGGAGGAACAGCCGGACATGCGGACATTTCAGATTCCAACATGCTTATCTATGAGGACATGTACCTCCATATGTCCTACAGTGGCTGGGGTGCTCTCAGGAGAAGTGGGGCTGTGTTACACATTCTTCCCTGTGTGTGAATCATAATGGGCATCTTTGCTTTCTTACGGCTACACAGTGCATTCTCTGTATCACTCCCATCTCAGTTCTCCAGCTTTCCCGCTGCCTGAAATTTTCAATCCACCTATTAGGTTGTGTATGTAAACATGTTTGTATGTATATATGCATGAGTCTATCAAGGCAGCGTCTCACTATGTGGTAGCTCCAGCTGGCCTGGAACCCACTGTATAAACTTGACCTCAAACTCACAGAGATCCACATGCTTCTGTCTTCTGACTGCTGAAAATGAAGGCTTGTTCCACTACTTCTGGCTTGAATGAGAAACCATAACATAAACACAGAAGGAAAATCCCTGAATGACAACTTCTTCCCATATTCAAGGGAAAAAGAATGTAAGAATTCAATGTAAGAAACAAAGAGATCAATTCAGAATTCAAAATACAATCACAGTGTTAACGGGTAAGCATTTACTCATTTCTAGACATACTTGCAGGACTGAAAAAAATGGCTCAGCACTTAGAATCACACACTGCAGAGGATCTGAGTTCTGCTCTCAGCACCTATGTTGCATAGCACACAAGTGACTTCAGCTCTAACTGCTGCGAATGTGCAGTTTATTTTTCTGGTATCTTTTGGCACTGCACCGTATGCACAAACCCACACACTCCACACATGCATTCTTATCCTTAAATTGAAAGAAGATATAGAGATGCTTACATGTCTTTTGATGGTGCAATATTCTTCTAAGGGGATATTTCAGAGTTTTTTTGGCTACTGTTTGTTTTTTTTTCTCATCCTGTACACTTCTTTCTTATAGAATTTCTCCTTATTTTTATTATGACAGTTTCATAATGCATGCAATTATATCTTAGTACCTCTTAGCCTTTGCTATTCTTTATTTAATCTCCTCCTTCTGCCACTGGATGCCTTCTTCTCCCCTATAATTTCTAATACTTTCATGTCTTTTTATATCTGTAATCCAGTGAGACTAAATATGTTTGCCTAACTAGGATGGGTGTGAGGTTGCTTACTGGAGTATGGACAATTAGTGCTTATACCACCTATAAAAGATTGGACACCTCAGCTTTTCATTGTAGGATGGGTAAGGGTTCATAAGGCCCCACCCCATCTTAGGGACTATGGTGATTGGGGGAAGTGGCATCACTTAATGTTTTCAGTATTAAACCAGT
Source organism: Bramus lutescens (assembly GCA_001685075.1). NCBI lineage: Eukaryota > Metazoa > Chordata > Mammalia > Rodentia > Cricetidae > Bramus > Bramus lutescens. Next base: position 79,155 of record LOEQ01005269.1, read on the forward strand.
AGCATGACCTCAGAGTGTCCACATGCTTGCTTCCCACTTATTTGCAGCCCCAAGAGGTGGCTCTTCCTCCTATAGGATTCAATAGAGTGAACTCACTAGAGTAAAATAGAGATTTCTATTTCTGAATAACATCAAGAGGTCTGAGTTTGGGTCTGTGCTTTAGAGTTTAAGGAACATATGTCTCTTCATCTTTTATTTACAAAATTGTTTGCATAGCAGCTCCAAGAATGTTTTCCCTTATGTACTTACTGAACTAGCTACAGCATTTACAGAACAGAATGCTGGAAATGAAGAAGTACTGGGAATTCGAATTAGCAAAGACATTCCATTATCTGCAGTCCTGATGGATGTATTGTGTTGCAGGTTGAGAAATTCATGGTATCCATAATTATTTTTGAAATGGTGCATAGCATGAGTGTGGCCACCCAAATGTGTAAATATTTACAAAGTTGGCACATTCATTTCTTACTGCTTGGTGTTGGTGCTTTGGCTTCAGTTTAACAATGTGTTCTTCAAGGATTAAAAACTAAGCAAGTATTTCCTCTGTCACCTGGAATTGTACCATATTGACATCATTCTCATTTTGTCAAGTTATAAATACAAAGCAAAGAAGAGTATGAGGTGAGAAAGTACTCTAGGAGAAGATGAGAGAGCAGTGTTCACAGGTCTCATGGTGGGAATAGTCACCCCAAATAAATCCGCATCAAGTGCTACATGTATTAGCATTAGTTGATGTCTGTTAGAAAACAAAGCCAAAGGATGTAGAAGGTGAAATGGTCGCAGGCTAAAATCACATCTGAGTGTGGCAGCAGCATGTGTGTGTTAGAATTATGCTGAGCTTCTACTGTGAAGAGCAGCAAATCAGAACTCAATCACTCAGAAAACAGGGTCAAGGGCAATTCTCATCCTTACATTTTAGCAAATAGTAGGAAGGAAATGATTTTCTGTCATCTAAACACCAGTTTCCAGGAAAGTAAATCAACAACCAGCTTATGAAATGCATTCCAGGAAAAAATATTTGTCTTTGGGACAGTTTTTTAAAGACTCAGAAAGGCAAGTGTGGGAAAATTATAGGAAAATAGCTAACAGATGTCAAAAATAAAATCAATCAACAAACCAAAGATTTGGGTAATTGCATTGTAGACAAGTAGACACAAGGTTAATATTTATTGCTTATAAATTTTTTTACAAAATGACAGACATAAGATAAATAAAGAATGAAGATAAGAGCCACTGTCAGAAAAATAAATCATAATATTGAACATAAGCAAATTAATCCAGGACTAATGCTGCAGTTCTATTATCTCGGATATTTGGGCGGTAGAAGTATTGTACATTCAAAGCCAACCTGGATTTCAAAGTGAGTAGAAAGCTAGCTGTTTCCATAGAATAGGACTGGGGATACAGCTCAGTGGCACAGTGCTTGCCTAGTGTGTGAACAGCCCTGTATTTGATGACTCGTACTCCAAAAAGAGAAATACAAATCCAATCAACAAGGTAACAATGGTACATATACAGGAATGCCAAACAGGGCAAAAAGACAACAACACTGTTAGACATGTGGCATAAGAAAAAAGGGGAGGTGTAATTTTTTTGTTGTATGGAAATGAAAAATTCAAAGAGGTACATAGGCTATCACAATTATAAAGCAAAACCAAATATTATAAACTTACAGATAAATGAGTTGCTATGTATGACATAGTATGAGACTTACATCTGGTTATTTGTGCACATAGAGAAACAAGTAAGGATAATGATTTCTGTACAATTTATACTGGAGAAAAGAAGAATTAAAACAAATGTGAGGGATGATTTGCTAAAACAGTGAAATGAACGAAGAAAAGCAGCATAAGAGAGACAGGAGTGGCATATCACACTCTATTTTTAAATGCCTAAATTTTTGTCCAAAACTAAATATATTCATCTGTTGAGTACATTAAAATAATCAATAGAGGGGCTGGAGAGATGGCTCAGAGGTTAAGAGCATTGCCTGCTCTTCC
>LOEQ01005269.1:82407-92535 GCA_001685075.1 Bramus lutescens
TCTCTCTCTCTCTCTCTCTCTCTCTCTCTCTCTCTCTCTCTCTCTCGTGCGTGCTCTCTCATCTCCTGGCAATCTGTGTGTCTAGTTTAGCGGTTCTCAACCTTTATAATGCAGTTACCCTTTAATGCCGTTTCACATGTTGTTGTGACCCCCAATTAAAATTATTTCATTGCTATTTCCTAACTGTAATTTTGTTATTGTTGTGAATCGTAATGCAGATATCCATGTTTTCTGGTGGTCTTACGTTAACCTGTGAAAGGATCTTTCAACCCACAAAGGGATCGTGATCCACACAAAGAGAAACACTGGTATAGTTGGTCATGGAGGTAAAATTTGTCCTGAGAGTTTCCAGTTTACTACTATCGCTGTACTTAACCTAACACTGTACTTTTGCTAGAAAAAAATTCTTGGGTTTTGGTAGAAAAAAATTTCTTGGGTTTTTGTTGCTTTTTTTGTTTATTTGATATTTGTTTCTTAGTTTGTTGTTCTGGAGTGGTTTTGCCTTCTTACTTTTTTAACATTTAAAAATGAAAATGAAATAAAAAAGTCTATTGCTATATCTGAAAGAAGTTTCCAGAAAAATAAAATTTGATGATTAAAGCATGTCTATTACTTGGTAGTGAACAGTAGGATTTTCCTCATAAAGCAGAAGATCTATGACCTATAGATCATAATATCTGTAATGGAAATGTGGACTCAATAACTGGAGTTAGAAAGTTTGGTGGAAAAGGGAAATCAGAGGTCAAATGTTTATGCTAGGATAAGAAAAGTCAGGATGGCATTTTAGGGGTTGGAAATGGCAGTGCAGCTGAGATAAAGGAGATCGTGATCAGCTCAGTTTGGTTTCTAATTTTTGAGTTTCTAATATTTGGCTTTAAAAATTGACAGTGAGCTAACTGTTATTTATTCATGAAGATTCTCGAGGAAGCAGAATGTACATTGTATTGCATCTCTAGCACTAGATCCTAGAGTATACCATTCCTTCTCCCCACACATCCATGAGTCTTCTCCCATGCCCCAGGATCTAAAATGTACACAGCCATTCCTCACCTACACTTTAGAGGAGCTCCATTTCAGCCTTTTATCTTTTGTCATGTACAGTCAAATATTTCATTACAGAATTGATTTTACTTTCTTCTCCCTGGACACATCCCATACATACTACCCACCCAGCTGGACAACTGTTAAGTAGTTCTATAAATCTTTGTCCCACTCACTTGCCTCGCCAACATTCAAGAGAGGCATGGATAATTGATGCTGATGTAGTGTTGCTGAAGATCTATTTCACCCACCACAAGGAACTTTTCAAGTGTACTGTTGAGTCCTCCCAACAGTTTCCAAATGATACATGGGAACTTGTGCTTTTTAAAGAAGAAAGATTTCTGACAGTTTTAACTTGAGAATAAATCTATGACGAGCAGGTACAGAGTCTTCTTGCCATGGGCTCTCTGCAGTTGTGAGATCTTTGAACAGGTTTTGTGTGCTCTTCGCTTTTTACAAATGAACCACTGTTATCACACAGACCTTTATTAGGACAGTAGGTGATTTCCATTCGATCTGGCTCTCTGAGTCTTGCCACGAGGACAGGAACTTCATTTCATGGTTGTCTTAATAATAATGTTAGGCATGTCATTCCTTTTACCTTTAAATTTGGAAGCTAAACTGATACAATTGACTTAGTGCCTCCTTCTTGGATTTCTTAATGTATTCTTAAATAGGATGACAACCAGATTTATGACTTGGGGCATGATCCAGCACTTGGAACAGAGTTGGGATGTGTGTTAACCTCTATTCCTGCTTCATCTTCTGCAGTCCATGTGTGGTATGAAAGATCACAATGCACTTGAGGTCTCAGAATCTCAGAAAAGGCAAATCATACTAATTCAGGAAGCAGCAGCCTCACAAAACAGTTATCTAACAAGGTCGCTTTTTGTCTCATGTGTTTATTTTATATTGCTAATTTGAATGTAAACCTGATATTGTTAAGCCTTTACAGAAACAACTCTAGCAGCATGCTTCATAATTTAATCATAGTCAGTTTCTAGAACTAAGAAAAAGCACTTAAAGTCTTGTTAAGCATCTCTAATTATGTCACTGACATCATTTACTCTTTAAAAATAATCAAGGTAAATTAAGGATAATGAATCACAAACTTGAGTATTATATTTCTGTAACATGAAATAAATCTTAATAATAAAGGATTGACTTGGAAGAAAGTCAAAGGAGAGTACAACAAATTTTATAATAATCTAACATAAGCTATATCTTGGTTTTAAATATAAAAGAAAATTTGTATAATTTTAAGACTACAATAGAATTTGTATGTCTTTCCTTTGGAGATGAAATCTTCTGGTCCCACACTATAAGACTCTCTTTAAAGTGCCCTTGAAGTTAAGAATCTTGATGAGCAAGGCAACTTTCACTACTCTACCGTGACAAGTGTTTTACCTGTCTCCAGCTTTAAGAAAATATTCTTCAGTAAACATTTTGTATGCAGAGCTATTTGTATTTCTTTTCTGTGCATAATTCATGAAGTAAGAGCAACTTTGGCTTAGATGCAGTATAATTTTTGTTCTCATGTTTACATTGCCATTATCAGTAATGATTAAGTTCTGTTATATTTTTGATAAATGCTGTGAAATTCTGATTTAATATAAAAGCACCATCTCCATTTTCTGAGTTGATGCCAGATACCAGTCCAATATCAGGGAAATGTATGGGTAAGAAATTTCATTATTGTACAAATAAATAGCATATTATCTATGTAATATGGGAGGAAACCTTCTTGATACATTTACAATTAAAAATAAGAGGATCCATTGTCTCTGGAAACAAAGATAATTTTAGACCAATTTTTCACCTTTGGGCCAAAACTGAACTTACACTTTTTGTATGACAATAAGAATTTTCTAATATATCAATGTTTGTATTTGATATCAAGAAACACATTTTATACCCTTAGTAGGTGAAAGTTTTATTATCCATGAACAAATTATATTATGTTCAAAACTGGACTAATATTTTCTCCTGAAACATGATTGGCATAATTTCTGTCTATTTTGTTGTTCCATCTTTTGTTGAAAAAGCATGCTCATTTTTGCTTTAGAGCCAAATGAGTATCTAGATTTTTTCATGCTTAAAAATTCCAACCTTATGTAAAAATAGGGGTAACATTGAATCCAGATACTGTCAGTTATGAATTGTATGTGTGGATAGGTCACTTGAAATGAGTAAATTATGTACATGAATAATTGTGGAGATTTTTAATGAACTTTGCAATAATTCTTAAACTGTCAGCTATTGTATCTTGCACATATAGTCTCACCACTCAGCATGCAGAAGCTGGAGGCTCATGAGTTTATAATCAGCTGGATAGGGATTTCCAGGCCGCTGTGGGCTATTTATCTTGAACCTATTAACAAGCATACGAGCAAGGACAAACAAATAATACATTGCCAGGATCATAATAAGGAACTATATTTAGATGGTCAACCTGATTTCATGTCAATTCTTGCCAAGCCCCAAAGACCTTTAGAACCACACAAGCATCATAATGAAAGCTAATTTCTTTCCCGATACTCTTAAGAACAAGTTTAAAGAATGACCCTTTCCTTTTTAGTGTGTTTTTGATATGACCTGTTTTATTTATTTGCTTGGTTTTCCTTTGTTATTGATTAGGGCTTTAGTTTAATAGTCCATCATGATAAATTCTATGATGGGATAAATTTCAAAACTGAGCAAGAAAATATGTGTGAAGCAATAAGCTTGTTATAAAGTACCTCCATTATCTCCCAGAGTTCTGGAAAAGATTCAATTCCCATTTTATGGACTCTTGCCTTCTTTACCTTTTTAAACCAAGAAAGTACTAAAATAGCTTCTGCACCAAAAGAGGATCATAGATCCAGTTGCCCAACCATGACGGAACACAATTCTTGCTAAAACCAATTAGCTTTCACATAAATGACCAAGAATCCCCCCCCCTTTCACCTCTGTCCCTTGATGGCAATTGTGGCTTTATCTCTTATGGAACAAAGAGTCCAAGGAAAAGTCTAAATGAAAGAGAAAAGTCACTCTGTATCATTGCTTCATAGAAGTGTGTCCAACAGAAGAGGTATCAGGCCTGCTTTTATTCCCTAATTCAGAAACAATTTATGAACCTTTCCAAGGTACCACAATATACGTCAATAGCCAAGCTGTTTAGAAAATTGCTAAGGAAGAAATGCTGATCCCTGGTATGGAGTGACTTCCACAGAGTAATTATGACTTCTGGAGCAAGGAATGTTTTCTGTCTCTTTTAAAACGCCAAAGAGAAGGAGGAACAAGTGGTTCTCTATATTGCCCAGTGTAACACAGGACTTGGTGACAGGTTCATTTGGTCACAGAGTAAAGGCATCATAAGATAGTTAACAACACCAGTCTTTTAAGTGACAAATATTTAAACCTTATGATTTTCAGCACCTTCTAAGTGTCTCCTAGAAGTCACACTTACACCAGAAAATTCTGTTTGCTACTGAGCAACTTCTGTACCATAAAAAAGCAAAATGGACAAGTTGTAAATTGCTCTAACCATTTCTCATCACCATTCTTAACATCACTATATCATCTTAAATGCAAGGAAGATTGAAAATGTGGTTGATGTGCTTTATGGTTGGCTATATTTTTCCTGGACAAAACCTTGCCTTTTATGAATATTCCTAAGTAAATGAGAACAGCAGGCATAACTCATTAATGATCCTCTTTCATCAAGACTGTGCTCTTAATTTTATAAATCCATAAACATGTCTTTTCCTCGTGTGAATGAAAAATAATAAATTGTGTGTCAGAATTTAAACTCAAATACTGGTTTTTGAAGAGCAGAAGTTGTGCTAAGAACCTAATTGTCTGAAAATAATTTACTGTAAACTGACATATCTAAAATTATTAATGGCATAGTGAAGTCTTGTATGGCTAGCCTTGGCTCATGAACTTCCATGAGAGAGACACAGTTCCTTCTTTCTTTGTAATTAATATTTTATAATTTTTTATATCTAAAACTGAGAGGAGGTCATTTTGAGGAATAATGTTTCTAGACATTCGATGAAATAACTTTTTAATGAATATTACAGTGTATAATTATAGAAGTATGCTTTTTGTGGAATGATTTCTGTTTCTATGGTTAGTCCTTAAATGTATTACACTTAAAAAAATCAAACCAAATTTATGTTTGAGGTGAAATCTTTTAAAAATTCAGAAGAAAGATGGACATTTGACAATATTAGCTACTTAAATGAAATATGATTTTAGAATATTGCTAGAATGAACTGCATTGAGGGACTTATATGTATGACTCTATTTTTCTTTATTTACTCATTTATTAAATCAAACTATAGCTATTAGATTATTGTATGCATAGTAAGTTTTTACAACGAATCAAAACTTTCAAAATAGAAAGTCTTAATTTATCTTTCATACACTCAGTGAGGTAACTTCAATAATGAAAATAAGAATAATTCAATGCCGTAACAGACATATCCACAACAGAGTGGCACAGCATGCAAGAAGGAGTTCAGATATTAGACAGGGAGGCTTCACCTCAGCTTCATGTCAACTGAGACATCTCACAGTGAGAGATAACTAAATGAGGAGAGGGGTACATTTCTTGTGCATCTTGTGCAGAAACACAAATAGCTGGTTAAACATTATAGTTTCATACACTGAGTAGCGAGCAAGAGCACTGATGGCATTTGGTGAAAAACTAGGGAGTCCTCATTTATCCTGGAGTTTGGAATTTTGACCTTTAGCAAGGAGATGGGGTAAAGGTTAACGGACAATTAACTGTGGCTAATTATAAAGAGGTTGACTTCATTTCCATGTCTTTAATATTTTTTAAAAAATGTGGACACAGTCTTTTGATTCAACATGTATAAAAGCCTCATATCTTTATTTTTAAAGACAAAGAAAGGTACTTGGCACATGAAGTTCCTTGACCAAGCCTTAGAGTAACAATGATATGATTTATCATCATCAGAACATAGGATTCTTCATTTTCTCAGGTACGTTATCAGGGATATGACACAACTATTTTTGTACATTTTTTAGTAATTCTATGAGAGTATTGTAAAAAACATGTTTGGATTACATGTACCCCTGCCCTCTCTCTTCCTAGATCAACCCACCATTCATAATGCCAACCCAACTTTGTGACTTCTCTCTCTCTCTCTATCTCCTCTCTCTCTCTCTCTCTCTCTCTCTCTCTCTCTCTCTCTCTCTCTTTCATCTCTGTCACTCTCTATGTTCGTTTTTTTCTTTCTCTTGCTCATTTATCAAGCTCAGTTTGTGCTACCTATTCCCTTGGATAAATGGCCTTCCACTGGAGTGCGATCAACCTTCTAGGCACCAAATGCTTAGAAAAAAATCCATTTCCCAGCAGCTATCAATTGTCAATTTATCTAGGTGTGAGACTTTATGACCACTTCCTCTCTCCATGCTAAGATTTTGTCTGACTTGAGATTATACAGGTCTTGGACACATGAATTCAAGTGCATCTACTCTGATGTTTCTGGAAAATGTTTTCTGGTCATCCACCACCTCTGGCTCATCTCTCCACTCCCTCTTCTGCATGATCCTTGAGCCTTGGGAGGGGGTTTGTTTTGCAGATGTATTGTTTAGGACTGATATTTCCTGCTCTGTTATTTCCTGAGCTTTGATCACTTGGTCCCTGAGTAAACTGCCATCTACTTCAAAAAGAATCTTCCTTGGTGAGGCTTGAGAACTGCAACACTCTATTGATATAGCAATACAACATTAGGAGTGAGTTTAATAGTATGTCCATTTAGCAGAGTAAAATTGTTTTATTTACTAATGCTTATGACCTATATAACCACAGGTTATTGGCCCTGATAATGATTCCAGGTATAGAACCTGGAGAAAGGAGTTGTAAATCCAGTCCAAAAGTGGTTTGATACTCCCATGACATTTTTGCCACTTTTGCGCCAATATACATATCTTGTGAGTCCTGTCATTATTAAAGCTTACACTTTTTACAACTAGTAAGACTGATTATTACTTTTCTCCTCCAGTAGTGTGTGCACTACATTTCATGACTATGTAAGTTAGCCAGTAGGGATTAAGATTCTTGATTGGAACAAGCACTTCATGTTCTATATTTCAAGTAAATAGTGCCTTGAACAATAAGGGCTTACCATCAAATTTGTACACATTTATTGTCTCGACTATCTGTCTACTTCCAATATGACATTGAATGATTAATAAGGAATATATAATATTAATATAATAAGGAATTAATATGTATATTAATAAGGGATATATTATATATGTTGTACATATTTTTGTATATCTGTAATGGCTGAAGATTTGCAAACATATAGTTTATGTTCAGAATATACTATGCTTAGTTCTTCAGAAGAAGTAATTTGCCTTGTTCTCTCATTAAACAGAAAGTACTTCTATTCCAAGTGACAGCTGTTCCTGTCTGCTGTGCAGGAAATCAAGCATGGAAATGCCCTGTAGACTAGCCATTTCATCTGCTTTGCTTATAGGAGACACCTGTGAATTACTTTGCTCGTTTCTAACTTTTAAATCCTTCCTGGCTGCTACAACTTTTTAATCATTCTACATGCAATAGTGATTTTATATCAAAGAAACAAATACTGAAGAAATGAATGCTCTTTCAATTCAGTTAATCCTGGTATACAAAAATACTTAGATCTATATCTATTCACAATATATAANATATATAAAATATATATTGAGTTGAAATTCTGCTTAAGATATTAAAAGAATAACTTGGAGTAAACTGAATTTAATGGTTTGAGCAAAGATTGACTCATGAATCAGTCATTCCTAAAACAGGAGTAGCTCATAGAATTTGAACTCTGATAAAGCTCTTTATTAGAGATTTATCTCAAAATCATGCATGGCCATAGGAGAATCCACTCAGTTATTCTTTCCTTTTCTGACTTTTTCTATCATTCCATTTTTATCTTCTTTTAGTTTCCTTTAATGTAGCTTTTACTTATTTGTATGTCAGTGTGTATATAATGTGTGTATTAGGGAAAATTGAACTTAATGATTTTCACTTACTAATAGCTCTAACAGTCTTGTTATTAACTATAGTCAAAACGGTTTTGCTATCAATTCCCTTTTCACTACACATGGCAGTTTCCATTGGAGAGGTACAATTTTGTGGAAGCTTATATCATTAGTGTGCATGATTCATTATTCATATCGAAGGAAAAGTGGGGTTCCTTCCCTCAGTCAAAGCTTACAAAAATCAGGAGATAATCTGAAGATTCTAGTAGATCTTGGAACTCTACTCACGGTGTCATTGGAAATGAATATCTACTTGACTGTGTGCTGACAAACTTCTCTCCAGCATGCTTGCATGCCTTATGTTCTCTCAGAAGGACTCAACAGATCGCATTATCCGATGTTCAGTTGATGACTGTGGAAACACATATTATTATTGGTAATACACAAATAACTTCAATACATATTGCTATTATAAGAATGCCCATGCATACGTGAAGAATTTAGCTTTCGATGAAAATTTATTTTCCCCACAGAAGAGCTTAAATTTCAAAATATTTTAATCAAATTTTAGAATAAAATTTATATAAATGTTTATCATGTACTGGCTAGAAAACGCACCATGTATGGGCATTATAGGCACCAAAAATTAACCATGTTAGAATCAAAAGTCTGCTTAAGTCATTCATTCAAAGTTTACCAAACAGATACAGGTTTTACAGTAATGAAAGTGTGTAAGGCGATCATTTTTGATTCTAAGAAATTATACAAATTGTCGTAAAATGTGTAGCAAGCTACTTGTAAAAAATATGTCAGGGGCAAAGATAAGGGCAAACATGTCAGAGATTTATGTGTGAATTTTCACCATAAATAAGATTCTAGAAGAAAATATTGTAAATATTTCATTATATTTAGGGTTCAGATATGTTCTGAAGTATTTTAGGTAATACAGTGATCAAATAGAAACAATGACTTGATATGAACTGGTAAGAAGTTCATTAGAAAGAAGTGAAGACAAACAAAGCTAAGAAACTTTCCTGAAGCTACTACGCCATTCAAGGCACTAGTATCTTCTTTACACAGGATGCTCACAAACCAAACAAATGTGATCAGATAGCAATGCAAATATAAATAGTGGATCTAACTTTCATAATACAACTTAAATCATATAGCAAATGGTAGTTTCTAATACTATATGCTGATAATACTACTTTAGTGCATGAACAAAATTATTCCTTCAATTTACTAATAACTAAATCAGAATAATCAATGTTTCCAAAATATATTTTCATGGCAATGTGTTCATAAACTGATGTGCGCAATTAAATGTGGTGAAGTGCTTCATCAAATCAAGTTTTATCCTGTCCCCAAACTGGAAGAACATAGATTAATAGAGTTTGGCTCAATTGACTTTTATATTTTAAGCAGTGGTATATAATGAGACATTAGAAATTCTATATGTTTAAGATGCATTTAATACTTTGTGCGCATGTGTGTTCTTGTTAGTGTGGTTGCACACTTATAGCACAAGTGTGCACTGAGAGGCCAAAGTTGGATCTCAGGCCTCATCTTGTGAAGGTGAGATCAAAGCAAGAGACAGGCACCCCCAGGTGTTGTGACCGCTGGTAAGAAGCATACTATCTGGCTATGGCCAATAAAGTTGGTATGAGAGAAAATAATATATTTGATAGATTGTGTATTCTGTCCTCCATCTCGCATACTCCATTGCTTCTGTAAATAAGTGAACTTAGATCAGAAGCAGGTACAGGAACCCAGATACTTCTTTCTTATTGGCACAGGGTCTCTCCTATTAACTGTTGGTTAAGCTGTCTTTGCGAGACTGTGGTGATTCTTCTGCTTCTTTCTCCCATTCTTTGAAAAGGGCTATCCAGGGCTCTGATTACCTGTCTACCTCTAACATTTAGACAGGTTCTGTGGCTTTAGACTCGTGTCATCAGGTTCATGAAGGAAGTGCTCTTTGCACCCCCATCTCACCAGCACTCTTGATAGTTTTTTTTATTAAAAATTTCCACTTCCTCCCCTCCCCCCATTTCCCTCCCATTCCCCCCACTTCCCCTCCCCCTCACTCTCCAATCCAGA